>JASPKZ010007370.1:425000-430000 GCA_030220185.1 Diploptera punctata | reverse complement strand
TAGAGTTGGAGTTGAGTGGTTGTGTTCGAAACTCGTATTCGACAAGTCCTGGGCTCAAATCCCTTGGCCGAGCACTTAATTGAAGTTTTATTGGTTTTCAGTAATGAATTTGTATTATTAAGTGGTCATTATTCTGTAAGTAAGTGTACATAATAGAAAAAGTTCCAGTTCTAAAAATGAACGTATTACTTTCAAATTAAATTAAATTAAATTAAATTTAATTAAATTAAATTCGTTCCGTACACGACAGTTCAAACTACACTAGCTGACTGAAACAGTTGATGTTAATGGATAACAGAACATAGTACAGGGAGTCACGTAATAAGCGACATGCAATCCCTCAAACTTAGTTTGTTTTCTTAACCGGATTTCGCAACTTCTCATATAAAGTAGTCCTCAAAGTCCTGAGTGGACTCCATTGCAGATCCCATACCGATAGAAACGTTCTATAGTATAGCCTGCAATCGAATCCGACTAGTCAGACGTTCCAACCATCCCACCAAAGAGGCGGTCGACACCAAAATTACACCATTATACAATTTACAGCTTATTTTAAGTTCCTGATAGCCAGTGGCTGAGAATTGCTCATTGATAGATATTTTATCAGGTCTGGATTTCCACAATACTAGCTCACTAGCACTATCCCACTCATAGGTTCATGGCCATGCGGACATAAGCTCACCATACATCCCTATCCTGAATTGTTTTCCAATAACCTCCTGTATAATCTGCTTCCCTCAAATCATGCTTAATGTAATTGTCCCACCTCATTCTTAGTATATCTGCAGGTCGTTTCTCTCTGGTTTTTCTACAAGACGCTTTCATGTCCCTCTTTCATTCCTCATTCGTGCCATATGTCTTGTCTATCATAGTCTAAGAGACTTAACTGTTATTATATCTGGTTTCCTATAGAGATAATGTAGCTCACTGTTATGTAGTCTTATTTATTCACCTGTCTGTTCATCTCTCTTTACTCCAAAATTTTTGCAAAGACCTTTATTCTCAACATTGAATGTACGTAATAATATAGGCCTAGATGGAAGTGAGACTCATAATATGATTGTCAGATTCCTACAAGGCCTGACCTTGCTGACGTTCAATACTAAATACGTAAAATTTAGGTCAAAGCTACTGACATCGGTAGTGAAGTACTGTACAAAGATTTTTGTATTCCGAGTCATGCGTATGTTCTGCAGCTTAAATTAGATCGTTGACGTTCAGAGTATGGGGTGCCAGTAATGTCATGCTTGCGTGGGACTTCATGTTCCGTATTCGACCCTCTAACTCAA
The DNA here is from genome assembly GCA_030220185.1 of Diploptera punctata. Lineage (NCBI taxonomy): Eukaryota > Metazoa > Arthropoda > Insecta > Blattodea > Blaberidae > Diploptera > Diploptera punctata. Next base: position 428,711 of record JASPKZ010007370.1, on the reverse strand, counting down.
CTTTTTTGTACATTATTGTTATTATTATTATTTATTTGGTAGTTGTTATAGATAAAATTATAAAAAAGTTATACATTTTAAATATTTCTTATATACTTGCTTAAACAATATTACTTGTATTCTCTATGGTTAGATGCTGCCTCTCACCGCTGGGGTCTCGAAATCGAGTCTCGGTCACTCCATGTGAGTTTTGTGGTGTACGAAACGGAGCTTGGACAAGTTTTCCTCGGAGTTTTCTCCCGTTTTCCCCTGCCACAATTTCATTCCACCATTACTCCATAGTCCAGCACTGTGGTCTCGAGGTAGCGTGCTGCCTTGTCACGCAGCGGGCCCGGGTTCGAGCCCCGGTCGGGGCAGTTTTCCTGGGTGAGGTTTTTCTCGGGGGTTTTTCCTCACCTGTAAGACAAATGTCAGGAAAACTTTAGAGCCCAAACGGTCCCCGAAATTATATGGCTATTATCATTATCATCATCATCATCATCCTTCACCGGTGTGGAAAGCAACGGGAAGCTACCACACATACAATTCCCTAGTAAAGCTGCAAGCATAGCATGAAAATGCTATGATTGCAGTGAAAGACCTGCCCTCAGGCAAAATTACTATGGATGGTTTACTCCATACTCATCTCATCAATTTTGTTTCATTTCGTTCATCTGCCTTCGTGATGGTGCGTCAGGCGTGGTCGGCCGGCACCATTGGCATTCACAGACCTCTATATAGAGGGCTTCATCTCATCTCATCATCAACCCGACCCTGAGTTAGACACGAGTTGAGATTATTATATTATCTTTACTTACTTACTTACTTACTTACTTACTCACTGGCACTATCGAACCCGTAGGTTCATGGCCACACGGACATAAGCTCTCCATACATCCCTATCCTGAGCTAATGATTTCCAATCATTCCCTGTATAATCTACTTCCCTCAAATCATAGTTAATGTTATTCCCCCACCTCATTCTTGGTCTACCAACTGGGCGTTTTCCTTCTGGCTTTCCTACAAGAAGCTTCCATGCAAGTCTTTCATTCCCCATACGCGCAACATGTCCTGCCCATCGCAGTCTACGAGACTTAACTGTTCTTATTATATCTGGCTTCCTGTAAAGACCATGTAGTTCATTGTTATGTAGTCTTCGCCATTCACCTGTCTGTTCATCTCTCTTTGGTCCAAAAATTTTCCTAAGTACTTTATTCTCAAATACTTGTAATCTCCTTTCCTCTCTTAAAGTAAGAGTCCATGTTACGCACCCATATAATATAACTGGTAGAATAATTGTTTTATATATTTTCAGTTTAACGTTTTTTGAAAGGAGTTGGGACATCAAGAGTCTCTGCAATGCATAATAGCATGCATTTCCAGAATTGAGCCTATGTTTAATTTCTTTGTGCATCTCATTCCTATTTGTGATTATTGTTCCTAGGTATTTGAATTCAGGCACTTCCTCAAAATTTCCCTCATTTGTCATTAGCTGTCCATTTCCATTATTTAATGGATTTCTATGTGTGACCATATATTTAGTTTTATTGATATTTACTTCCAGTCCTAATTTCTTAGTGTTACTCAATAGTGTGTGCGTGTTGTCCTTTAGTATCTCCTCGCTATCGGCCAACAATACTACATCATCAGCATAAACTAACAGCTTATTAATACCATTGAGTTGTAAGCCTTCCTCGTTCTCTAAAGATTTAATGGCATGCTCTAGTACAAAATTAAATAGTAGAGGAGATAGTGCATCTCCTTGCTTCAACCCATTCTGGATTTCAAAAGTGTCCGAAAACTGTTTGCCTACACGCACACTACTCTTTGTGCCATTTAGACACATTCGTATAAGTCTAACTAACTTTTTAGGAATTCCGAACTCCAGCAGGATACTATATAACTTCTCCCTCTTAATTGAATCATATGCTTTTTTGAAGTCTACATACAGTTGATGTACAGTACCATTATATTCCCATTTCTTTTCTAAAATCTGTCTTATACTAAAAATCTGATCTGTTGTAGACCTGTTTCTTCTAAATGCACATTGATGATCTCCTACAATGTCATCAATATAGGGAGTAAGTCTGCTTACTAATATATTTGTTAGAATTTTGTACGAAGTTGAAAGTAATGAGATGCCCCTGTAGTTGTTGCAATCAGTTTTATCTCCTTTCTTATTAAATTGGTACGATAATTGATTCCTTCCATTCATCTGGAAGAGCTTCTTTTTCCCAAATCATACTAAGCAACCAGCGTATCTTGTCCATCAATTTTTCTCCCCCTGATTTTATCAGTTCTGCTGGGATCTCATCTGAACCTGATGCTTTATACATCTTCAATTTTTCAATCGCCATTTCAACCTCTAATGCACTTGGCTCTGCGACTAGCATTTCTGCTGTCTGTAAATTATCCTCCTCAATGTCCTGTTCTGTATATACATTAAATAGCTGATTAAAGTAACTTTTCCATCTATTTAATACACTCCTGGAATCTGCAATCATATCCCCATTTTCATTCCGAATTATGTTTGTTCTAGCCTGAAATCCTTTCTTCTCTGTGCTAATTCCCTGATATAATTCTCTAATGTTCCTATTTTTTGCATTCATTTCAAGATCATTAAATCTTCTCTCTCAAATATTCCCTATTTTTACTCTTTAGTAACTTGGTGGTTTCCCGTCTAATAGTACCCAATTGCTCTAAATTTACCTCATTTGGCTTGTGTAACCATTTCATTTTTGCTAGCTTTCTTTTCTTTACAATGTTGGCACATTCCTCATCAAACCATTTCTTGTTTTGCCTCTTTTTTAAACAACCAATGCTTTCTGATGCTGACAATTTAATAGTATCTCTTATAGCCTCCCATTCTTTATTTATATCAGTTTCTTCTTCGTTTGCCACATTGTCATCTGAAGATTCCAGTACTTCAAATCTATTAGCGATTTTGATTTGGTATTCTTGCCGCATTTCATCATTTTTCAAGTTTTTTAATTCAAATTTTACAGAATCATCTTTAGCATTTGTTCCTCTCATAAGCGATAGCCGTTGTCTGATTTTCACTCTGACCAGATGATGATCCGAATTACAGTCTGTCCCTCTAACTGATTTAACATCGATTATGCTACTGTGCCAGCGTTTATTCACTAATACATGATCTATCTGGTTCCGAGTTTCTCCATCTGGCGACGTCCAGGTGTATTTATGAATATCCTTATGCTGAAATGTTGTGCTCTTAACAATGAGATTCTTTGACGTGGCAAATGTGACTAATCTAACCCCGTTGTCGTTACTATCTTCATGAAGACTGAATTTGCCTATTGTTGGTTTGAATATATCTTCCCGCATTATCTTTAATAACAAAAATACTAATTAACTAAAACTAACTCACTGGCACCAAAGACATTGGAGGTTCATGACCGCGCGGACATAAACTCTCCACACATCCCTATCCTAAGCTAAAGTTTTCCAGTCATTCCCTGTATCTCTTACTGAAATCGTAGTTAGTATTAATCTGCGATCTCATTCTTTGGTTTACCAGCTGGACACAGGTTATAAAACATTAGCTCAGGATAGGGATGTGTGGAGAGCTTATGTCCTCGCGGCCATGAATCCATGGATTCTATAGTGCTAGTGAGGTAGCTAATTAGTTAGTCAAGAGTGTTCTCTTAATCAAGCCAATTTTGTTACGCATATTTCCCGACAGAAGTCAGCTAGTAACAAGTGATTAGCTCA
>JASPKZ010007370.1:287500-422500 GCA_030220185.1 Diploptera punctata | reverse complement strand
CCTCCAGCCGTTATAGCTGGTCATCTCAACCTGGAGTCGCTACTTATTATAGCTACCCAAATACCTCACGATGCTGGGTGGGCACCGATCCCATACTGGCCTAAATTCCAAGAGAAAATTTCTTCCCCCATGGGGATTCGAATCAGCGCAAGTCCCGTAGCTCTGCGCCAAGGCTTCTTGCCTTAACCACTCGGCTACATAGCGGGCAAAAGAAAAATAATAATAATAATACAATTTGTCCCCATGTAGATTTAACCAGCGGAAGCCCCGAACCTCTGAGCTAAGGCTTCTTGCCTTAACCACTCAGCTATGGAGCGGGACAATAATAATAATAATAATAATAATAATAATAATAATAATAATAATAATAATAATAATAATAGTAATTTTACGCTCAAAAAGTATTATATATATAACTCCTCAACTCGAGTCCAACTCAGGGTCGGGACGAAGAATGAGATGAGATGATGCCCCTATTTTATAAAGGTCTGTGAACGACAAGAGTGCGACCACTCCTGGCGCATCGTCACAGGGGCGGATGAACGAAATGAAATGAAATGAAACGAAATGGATGAGTATGGAGAAATGGTGGGATGAAATTAGTAAGAGAAAACGGGAGAAACCCCGAGAAAAACCAGCCCAATCTCTGTTTCGTCAACTACGAAACCCATTTGGAGTGACAAAGACTAGATCTCGGGACCCCAGCGATGAGAGGCGAGCGTCAAACCGATTGCGCCACGAAGCCGCCATTAATAATAATATAATAATAATAATAATAATAATAATAATAATAATAATAATAATAATAATATTAATGATTAACTAAATAACTCACTGGCACTATCGCAACTGTAAATTGATGGTTGCGAGGAAATAAGCTCTCCATACATCCCTATCCGAAGCTAATATTTTCCAATCATCCCTTGTGTAATCTACTTTCCTCAAATCGTGGTTAATGTTATTCTTCCATTCATTCTTGTCTACCAACTGGCGTTTTTGACCTCTGGTTTTCCTACAAGAAAGAAAAAAGTCGAATCTCGTCACATGGCTGCAGAGATGAAATTCATAAGAGAATAATAAAATACACATACCAAGATCATAAAACAAACACAGAAATACTATCAGAACTTAACTTGAATCCATTCTTGGAAAAATTCAAAATTACATAAACAAATATAGATTACATGTTGGAAGAAATACCTGTAAAGTCTGCCCAATTTCATATTAAAATACCACCTAATTTGGAAGCGAAACCAAGTTCTGTCTTTTAGAAGAGTACTCGATAGATAATGAGACTGTTTGTCTAGCATAAAATAGTGAATTGAAAGTATATGATAGGAAGACAAACTACTAGGGGGAAAAAAAGATAGACATTCCGAGCAGATTATCCCGAGGAAGTGAAACAAAATAATAAATTCAATTGTAACGAAAATAATAATAATTTCAGAACAACATGACAAAAACCAGCTATAACGGCTGGGGACCGGACATGCTGACTGGATGATCGTCCAACTCAGAAATTAACACATGTGGATGTGAGGCCACTAGCGGCTGGTAGGCCAAGGGACTTCTAGATCTGTAGCACCATGGAGAGACAGAGAGAAAGAGAGAGAGAGAGAGAGAGAGAGAGAGAGAGAGGGAGAGAGAGAGAGAGAGAGAGAGAGAGAGGAGGAGGGAGGAGAGAGAGAGAGGAGAGAGGAGAGAGAGAGAGAGAGAGAGAGAGAGAGAGAGAGAGAGAGAATTATAACGAAAGTAAAAATCAGTGCGGAACCCATATAAATTATTAAACAGGTTACTACCTTGTCCCACATGGGTATAGAAATATATTTATATTAATACTGATGTTACTATCAGCATAATGAAGTTAGTTTTAATAATCAATAGACTTGTGTTGATCTGCAATGATTATTATTTTCGTTACAAATTAATTTATCTTATTTTCACTTCCTCGGGGCAATCTGCTTAAATTGTCGATCTCTTTTTCTAGCAGTTTGCCTCCCTATTTTCAACTCAATATTCTACTCTAGGCCAAAACGTTACCGTTATATGGGAGAGACAATTGCGTAAAATCAATGGAAAAATCCTGAAAATATTAGATCGTATGTCCCCACGATAGGGCTACCAAACACTTGTTTTACTTTGATCGACCTATTATAGGGAAAAAAATCACTATGAGGTTTAATTTAAGATTAAATTAAAATGTTTCATACCTCACCTCATATCCAGTCTTCTAACTAGACCGGTTTCACACCTGGATAGCTTCATCTTCAGTAATTTCTCGTCGACTGATGTTATGTCGATAAGAATTGCTTCTTCCTACCTCTGTTGGTGGACCGATAAAACTCCGGATCAACTGAGAATCCGCGGGAATTTCGAAGTTCATAAGTTTTCTTTCTTGTTTTTTTTATGTGAGTTTTTCTCCCAAACCGTGAGTTCTTTTTTGTTTTTCTATTTGTTCAATGAGACTGGCTTTTGTTCAATTAGCTATTTTTCAGACTACGCATTATTGCTTGGTCTGAAAAACATCTAATTGATACAAAAGCCAGTCTAATTAAACAAATAGAAAAACAAAAAGAACTCTCGGTATGGGAAAAAAATCCACATAAAAAAAAGAAAAACTTATGAACTTCGAAATTCCCGCGGATTCTCAGTCGATCCGGAGACTTATCGATCCAGCAATAGAGGAAGGAGGAAGCAGTTCTACTGATCGACATAACACCAGTCGACGATAAATTACTTAAGATGAAGCTGCCCAGGCTTTGAAACTGGTCTAAGACTGGATATGAGGTATAAAACATTTTAATTTAAACCGTTTTACTATTCAGCCACTCCTCGGTACAACAGACCAAGAAGGCTTTGACCTTGCTACTCTTACATTCACATGTGTCATTTACAGAGATGGACAATGGTCCAGCCAATATAGGGGAGACAATTGGTCAGCAACACGAGTCCCCAGCAATTATAGATCAGTTTTTTCAACATGGAGCAGCTGTTTATTGTTATTACCCGAATTCCCCAAGATGCTGGGTTTGCACCTGTATCATACTTGCCGAATTTTTTTGATAAAATCTCTTACCACCATGAGGAATTGGTCCAATGTAAGTCCCGTAGCTCTGCCCAAAGGCTTTGGATCACTCGACCACGGCACGAGACTTATTACAACAATCAATCAACTATGGGCTGTTTTGAACAGAAGTACATTGTTTGCCTTATTCACTAAATTCCCTTCGCAATTCCCTGTTTTCCGATTATTCCAAGTAACCTGCTGCCAGTTTGGAATAATGATAAGCTAATGCTAGTCTTTTGCCTCGAGGATAGTTTTCTATAGCTATTTTTTTTTTTTAGTCTTGTGTTCGTTTGACGTAATATGCGACCACAGTAATCATAATCTTCTACTCTTCAATATTATTAAAACATTCGGCTTTATGATATGGCATTCTTAATATTCTACTCTATCTTATTCTCCATCCCTCAGCGCCAAAAATTGTTCATACAATTTAATTTTCAAAAATTACAAGAGTTTCCATATTCAAGACATAACCAAATTTATTATAGATAGACGAAAATATTGGGTCATATAGAAAGAATGGAAGAAAACCGGCTTGCAAAAAGAGCTAAAGAAGATAGACCAATGGACGGGAGAAGAACAAGAGGAAAACCTGCCAAGAGATGGATAGACAGTGAATGCACATCCAGTACGTCTTCCTCCGAGGAGTGATTTTGGAAATAAACAGGATGAAAATCCTACAAATTAAGTTTAAGAAGAAGAAGAAGACATAAGTTTTTTTTGTGAGAATCCACGTTTCAGATCCTATAACAATATTGGTAAAGCTGGACTCATATTGTTGTAAAAAAGTCCATCGGGTTGAAATTGCGGAACTAAGCAATTTCCTTAGCAAGTCGAATTTATGGTCGGATTTCCTTATTTACCTTATACCTCGTACATATTTATGTAGTCAATTACATCGTGCGTATCTTGTTATGTTCTGTGAAAACAAACATGTCGGTCGCTAGATGATTTTTATATAACGTCCTTAATTTTAATAGGCCCACCGCTGTGGTCTCGAGGTAGCGTGCTGCCTTGTCACACAGCGGGCCCGGGTTCGATCCCCACTCGGGACAGTTTTTCTGGGTGAGGTTTTTATCGGGGTGTTTCCTCACCTGTAAGACAAATGTCAGGAAAACTTTAAGACCCAAACGGTCCCCGAAAATCATCCGGCCATCATCATCATCATCGTTATCATTATCATACTTGATCCGTGTGGAAAGCAACGGGAAGCTACCACACCTATAATTCCCTAGTAAAGCTGGAAAGCATAGCAGTGTTATGAATACATTGAAAGACCTGCCCTCGGGCAGAATTACTATGGATGGATATTTATTTTCTTAATTGCATCGTACGTATATTGTCATGTTTCGTGAAAACAAATATGGCGGTCGCTAGGCGATTTTTACATTACGTCCTTAATTTCAATAGATATCACTGGATTTGGAGAATACTTTTTTTCGTTTTCTTTCAATGACATATACCTAGTTTCGTTGCGAAAATTGATAATTGTGCCCGCTAGAGCCATAATTGTTTCATATGATCCTCTCTTCCAATGGTCCGATTATGGTGGATAAAAATTTAACCTTACTTTTTTTAATTGCTAGCTATATACCGAGTTTGGTTACGAAAAAACAGAAGTTGCTGCTGCTAGAGCGATAAGACACAGAAGCTAATAAAGTATAAAATAAAAGATAAATTCCTGCCTGTAATCATGCACATATTATAATTTTATCATGGCCATTTTCGTTGTATACTAGGTAGGGGAAGCCAGATATAATAACAGTTAAGTCTCATGGACTGCCATGGGCAGGACATGTGGCACGAATGGGGAATGAAAGACGTGCATGGAAGCTTCTTGTATTAAAAGCAGAGAGAAAACTCACAGTTGGTAGACCAAGAATGAGATGGGAGAATAACATTTAACTATGATTTGAAGGAAGTAGATTATACACGAAATGATTGAAAAAACATTAGCTCAGGATAAGGATGTATGGAGAACTTATGTCCGCGCGGCCATGAACCTACGGGATCGATAGTGCCCTGAGTTAGTTAGTTACTAGGTAGGGTTGGTGAAGATTTGTAATTATTAAAGAAATGTTTCATGAGAACAACCTTAGTACCTTCATTCCTTCGCAATTCGCTGAACAGTAAGTTCTGAGAAGAATTATAAATTAATGATAATTTGCTTCAGGTATAATCGATTCCGTTCTCATTTAGTTGTCTGAAAAGGGTTTGAATTGGAGACACGGATATGAATGACTTGCGATATAGTGAAAGATGACAAAACAAGAGAAGAAAAAAAGTATCGTTTGGAAGTGCAAGAAATTCCCCCCTTCCATTGTGTTCCCCTTAGGTTTTCATGTTGCAGTCATGGGCAAAGACATTGCTCATTTCTCAGTAAAACTGCCCAATAATTATGGTTTCTTCTCACGGCAATGATTTCTTTCATTCTTCACTCTCAAGGACAACATTTGTCGCACACAACACGACATGAATATTATTCAATTTAAAATATACGTCATCTCCACCACAAGCCATTTCACTATCACAACTCATATATGTAAACAAATATATAAGTGAATATATTTATGTGTAGATACATAAATAAAATGTACATATAATTTATTATATATTTGTATAAATGAATAGATAAATAGATAAATAATTGGATTATATTAAAACTCAGCAATTAAGATGGTACGGACATGTCCAGCGAATGGAAGAGGATCGACTACCAAAATCTGTTTTGGAATGGAAACCTGAAGGAAGACGAGGCAGAGGAAGGCCCAAACCTCCTGGAGTCAGGGAATATGTTTATACATGAAGGAGAAACATCTACAACCAGGAGATTGGATGAACCGACAAAACTGGTTATTAGGAATCGGACGATGTCAAAGACATTAATCAACCTATGATCATCTATCTATTAAAAAATAAATCAACAATATACAATCGATAAACGATTAAATCGATAAGTACTACATATATAAGTAAACAAATAAATAACCAACTAAGAAATAGATGAATTTATAAATTTACTAATTTTTTAAATAAATTGTTAAAATAATTTGCTTATTTCACGCACTAAATGGATAAGGTTGAAATGCTAAATTCTGAGGCAAGTAAATATCGACCAGCACAAAACAATGAATATTGATAGAACTGATAATTTGGAAATCGACCTTACACTCGATGACATTCAGAAAATGGCCAAGGAATTGGGGGGGGGGAAAAAAACTGAAGCACCTGGTTTTTACAGCTGCTGTATTCTTCCCGTGCCAAACCTCCAAAGCCTACGATTTTGGGCATCTTCAATGTTTAGCCCTCTTGCTTGCATTACTATCCTCTTGCTTGCATTACTATCCTTATGTTTTACTTCCATGTTAACATTGGTCTCCCTCTTTTCTTCTTTCTGGTCGGTTGCCATTGATATAATAGTTTCGGCCATCGCTCATCTTCCATTCTTAAAATATGTCCTAACCATTTTAATTCTTTCAATTATGCTTTCTTCTGCTTCCATTATGTTTCTAATTTCCTTATTTGTGACATGTTCTAATTTTGGCTTTCTGGCACTTCTGCGTAAATAATGCAGTTTTAGAGCTATTAGTCTAATCTTGTAGTGCTTACTGATTGTCCATACCTCACTTCCATATATTGCAACAGATTCCACCAATATTTTACCAATATATTTTTTTGTGTCTTTCCAAATATGCTTATCCCACTATATGGAATTTAATGACGATATTATTTTGCTACTCAATTTAATTCTATGCTTTATATTCTGTTTGCCTATACAGTCAATGTTATCCATAATTATTTCCAAATAATTAGTTTCTTTCACTTGCTTTATTTGAATCCCCTCTTCCAATATTAAATTTTCCCTTTCATTGCAATTTATTGCCAAATATTCTGTTTTTTTTTTTAAATTTACTGCGAGACCCCATTATCCATATGTGTTTTTCAACCTTTTTATCATGAATTCCATATCAAATTTGTCTTGTGCTAAAACCAGTTGATCATCAGCAAATTGTAATATCAGCAAAAATCTGTTGCCTATTAGGATACCCATACCTTTGCAGCTCTGTTTCCATTTCATTAATATAAATTCTACATAAATATTAAATAAAATTGGTGATAGACTACACCCTGTTTCAATCCCTTAGTGGTTTTTATAGGATTAGATATTATATATCTAATTTTAATATAATCCATATTATCTTTATAAATTTGTTTAAAAATTTCAATTAGGTTTCTATCAATATTGTATTTCTCTAATAATTCCCATAATTTGTTCCTCGGAATTGAGTCTGCCTTCTTCAAACAATTTATACTATATTCGAATTGTGGTGTGTGGAAAAACAAATTCTCCATAGACATCCTGTAACATTGCATAGGCTTCAGCTGAAGATTTGTTGAGACGAAAACAAAATTTCAATGCAAAATATTGTTCACCCTCCATTGTAGCCGTAGGCGGTACTGAACATGTCCGAATAACACACCACTCACAAAAAGGAACGGGGGATGACCCTAAATCGTTTACTACATGTACATGATACATGAAACATTAAGGTAACAATAGATTTATGCGTATTAAATTATGGTTGTAAAAATAAATGATCAATCTTTATTGAAGATTCCTCGTATGTGTATGTATCCCGGCTCAGGCACTTATTTTTCTTTTCATATCATAATTGGCCTTCATTGCTAAATATCAAAAATGTAATAATAACATCTAAATAATCAAGCGTTACTTCTATAAAGTAAAAATTCTCTTTAAAATTGCTTAGTAGTCCTAGATGACAGTTTGACCGATGTCTCGCTGCCTCTCGTGATTTGAGAATTGTAATTCTCAAATATAGGCCTATTAGGAAGAAATTTAAATGTTTGTGCTGAGATGCCAGACTAGCGCAGGTAGAAGCGCGCTAACGTATAGAGTTAAGAGGTCTCAAGTTCAAATCCCGGCTTAGGCATTTATTTACGAGTATATACCGTATGTATATATCTGTGTGTGTATATATATACACACACACATATATATGACATGATAAGAAAAATAAACGCCTGAACGGGATTTGTACGAGAGTTCCGGATTCAAATCCAGTTCAGGCGTTTATTTTTCTTATGTCATATTAAGCTTGCATTGCTCAATGTCAAAAATTTAATTAATATATATATATATAAAGTGAGTGTGTGTGTGTGTGTGTGTGTGTGTGTGTGTGTGTGTGTGTATGTATGTTAACGCTCCATCAACAACAAATTTTGCATTTTTGGAACCAAGTTCGGGCATATAGCAGTCAATTAAGAAAAGTAACTTCGGGTTCGTTAACCAATAAAATTCGATCATTAGATGTGAAAGTTCATCTGAAACAAAAATTTACAAATCCCTCTAGCGGTCGTAATTTTCGATTTTTCACAACTTTTATAGCATGATTTCGCAATGTTTCATTAGAAATCTGTTACGTTACAGCCCTCCAATATGCAAATTTTGAGAAACTCTTTCAAGTTTTCAGTGTTGAACATTCCTCTATAGATCACACTCTGGTGAAGTGTGAAACTTGAGTAAATTTCATTTGTTGTTTGGATTTAAGAATTTTAATTGAAAACTAGAAAGAGCAGATCCTGTGAAGATGATACCAGCCTAAAGAATGTTTGCTACAAATCTTCCAGACATTTGACAATATTTTACTGGGAAGTGGACAACGTGTTTTCCATAATTATTATTTTTAAAAAATGGAGTTACGGAACTTCGTGATTTAAACAACCGCCTTTCTTCTTAGAAATATTTTAATTATTCACTTGAAAAAATAGATGGAAATCTCGGATTACATTGAGAAACAAGGCAGTTACAAATATTACCCAGTAATAAACGCTTTCTCATAAGTTCCAGATAAATTGGTCAGTAAATATCTACCACTGGCACATACTGCATTCTTCAATTACAAGACTAGGATATTTTACCACATACGTTTAAAACAATTTTGTCGTGAACAAATATGATAGTGTGTATTGTTCCAAGAAGACCAAGCTTGAGTGCTTATGGCCTTAGTACATGGGAATTTTGAAACCAGTCACAACTAATTTGAAATTTGTGGGAATAAAAAGAAGAAAGAGAAAATGGCTTAACTACTTTCGTCTTTTGCTGTGTTTAACAAGTAAGTAAGAAAAATATTTGCGTGTCAAAGTAAAGATATTGCGTGCTGTGGTCTTGCCGATACATGAATTTCACGGCCTTCTAGTATCGTCTAATTGAATACAAAGGTCTTTTTCCGAGAAATCTGGGTGGGAAAGAGATGGGATTGCACAAAATTTGTGTTTTGCAAATAAAAAACTGTGTACATCATCATCATCATTCTGAACATTTTAGGTTCAGGCCTCAGTTGAGTCTGTTCCTAAATGTCAAGCCATTCTTGATTTCTCCGCCATTAAGTGTACCTCTATTTCCTATAGGTTAACACTTGAATATCTTCTTTGGTAATCGATTTGAAACCATTCTTTAGTGGCGATTTAACAATGTTTGTGTGTGTGTGTGTGTAATAAACGCTTTCTAATAAGTGCAGACTAATTGGTAAGTAAATATCAACACTGGAACATACTGCATGTTTCAATAACACTATTGTTTTACCAAATAAGTTTAAAACATATATATATTTGAAACAGAAGGATATACAGAGACTTAGATCTGCTGAAATGAGATATCTTCGGAGGACTGCAGGATACACACTACTAGATCACAAAAAAAAATGAAGACATCTTAGAAGAATTACACATGGAATCTTTAGAAAACAAAATTTCTGATTATAAGTCAAGATGGATGAAACATGTTCATCGAATGGAAGATCACAGAATACCCAAACAAATGTTAAGATATCAACCTGCAGGAAGAAGAAGACCAGGACGTCCACTCAAAAGACTTCTGGATGGTGTTTCTCTTGAGGCCGAAACAGGTCAACAAATGGCCTAAATTCGTGAATGTGCTATGATGATGATGATGATATATATATATATATATATATATATGTCCACCGCTGTGGTCTCGATGTAGCGTGCTGCCTTGTCATGCAGCGGGCCCGGGTTCGATCCCCGGTCGGGGCAGTTTTTCTGGTGAGGTTTTTTATCGGGGTTTTTCCTCACCTGTAAGACAAATGTCAGGAAAACTTTAAGGCCCAAACGGTCCCCGAAATCATATGGCCATCATCATCATCCTTATCATCATCATCATCATCATCCTTCACCGGTGTGGAAAGCAACGGGAAGCTACCACACCTACAATTCCCTAGTAAAGCTGCAAGCATAGCATGAAAATGCTATAATTGCAATGAAGGACCTGCCTTCGGGCAGAATTACTATGGATGGATATATATATCATCATTATCATCTTAAGGCACTACAACTTTAAAATTGAATGTTTTGGCCTTCTAAATAATCCTACGCCAGACTCTTCTATCTTCTGCCAATTTCAGGTTTGTCACCCTCATCTTCTTCAAATCATTCAAAATATCTTCCTGCCTTCTCATCTTAGGTCTACTACCAACAGCTCTAGTTCCTGTAGGTCTCCATTTATATAGTTTTTTTAAACTAATCTCTGTTGATCAATTCTCATTAGATGACCAAACCATCCAATCCTAAGAGATCTGATATGATTTATTATATTTTGATTTTTAATTATATTATTTCATTCATTATTTGTTTTGATTTTCCAAGTTTGGTCTGATCCTTTATTTGGACCATACATTTTTCTAAGTAAGTTTCTTTCCAAAATTAACAATTTTTGTTTGATTGTTTCTTTGAGAGTCCAAGTTTCACTTGCATAAGTCACTATGGGTCTTATTAGTGTTTTGTATAATCTTAGTTTGGCAGATTTAGATATTAGTTTACTTTTAAATAATGTTAAATGTGCATATATATTTTTTTTCTCGAACACTTTAGTATATACAGTAAAACTTGTTTATTCCGGAACGTGAATCATGCGAAAATTTGTCCAATGTTAACAAATGTATTGGTCCCGGCGAAATAATAGTGATTTTACGTATATTTATTTTGCATCAAACGAAATTTGTCTAACGCGGAAACGGAAAGATATTTCGACACAATTAAAAAAATTATAAAGCGGAAAGACATAGAGATAAATTAGTTTCCACTTCATTGAATTCTCGTTAGTCAAGAAAACAGTAAGGAATGATTCCTGCCGTCGGGTTAAGTAGAAGTTCTACCTGTACCTGAAATTTTCTTTCGGCCTCACTGCACATCCGTAATGTCTTACGAATAATCATTGCACTATAAATCTTAAATTGGTTTAAGTTTTGAGACCGATCTTTCACAGATAGCGTTCTGAATTATGGAATAAAGATGGCTAAAATGTATGTATCATTTTCATTAAACGAAAAAATGAAAGTGATTGAAGATAAATATCCTAACTTTCGGACTGATGCTTCAAAGTCAAGCAGCTGTTGCAAAATCCCTAGAGTATTAACGATTTCAAGGCATTTTCAGGTTGGCTGGACAATTTTAAAAGGCGACACAATGTAGTGTGCAATGAAATTTGTGGGGAATCAAAGGATATGGACAAAAGTGTAGTTAGTGAGCGGAAACCGAAACTGCATACTTTAATTTCAGGATACGCGCCTAAGAGACATTTTTAACATTGACGAAACGGGACTTTTTTTTTTCGCGCGTTACCGTCGAAGTTGCTCGTACATACTATACTTCACTTCTCAACGGCAGCGGAACTAATCCAAGGTGCGTAAAAAGATGTATACGATACTCTATAATCTAAGATTATTAATAAATTTTAGTTTTTTTATAATGCGGAATTTTGTCTAATGTGGAAATATGTGTGTGCATATATATATATATATATATATATATATATATATATATTTATTTATTTATTAGAAATTATATTCATCATGAACATTTTAGGTTTAGGTTCAGTTGAGCCTGTTCCTATGTCTCAAGATGTTATTGATTTCTCCACTGTTGTTTAGGTCTTCTGTGCCCTTTAGGTTGATATTGGAGTCCTTCTTTGATAAACGATTTGAATCCATTCTATGAAAGTGATTTATCCAATTCTTTTAATATATTTGGATATCTTCTACCACGTTTTGAATTTTGAACCTTTTACGATTGTCAATAATTCTCTTCTTTTTCAGCTTAGCTCCAAAAGTAGACGTAAAAATATCTTCTCTGCAGCTTATAATTTGGTTACGTGTCCATAAAAAACATTAAATTTATTCAAATAATTTTTAGGAAATAGATCAGAAAAATTGATCACTTACACTTATTAAGTAATAACGAATTAAAACTGCCGACTACTGTGGTCTAGGGGTTCAGTTCCTTGCTTCTTATCCCGAGTGTCTCTAGTTCAAACCAGGCCAGGTTTATGGAGTTGGGGTTGAAAAAAATCAGGGGATATGTCCTCAGGGGGGCTTTAAGATATGAGTCTCAAGTCTGAAGAATTTAGGGGTGATTAAAAAAAACTTGAAGCCTAAATTTAAATTTCTAAGTAAAATTGAATTGGTCTTTCGTATCCATACAATACCTTAATTGTCTACCAGATATTTCCTTGAGGCGATGAGCTATCCATTTGAAACACGCTGACATTTGTAGGGAAATAATTGTAATTAAATTAGCTTGACTGAGATACTCCCATAAGAGAGCACCCTTGCACCATGTGATTGATGTATGGGTATATGGAGATAGAATTAAGACCAATGACTTAAAAAAGTGCCTGATGTTTCAAATTGATTGCTGTCTAAATTAAGTAACTTTAAGAAATATTTACATTATGAGTAAATGCATTTTGTAGGAAATCCTTTTATTGTCATAACGGTTTCTATTAGTTTTGACAAAATATACCGTTCTTGTCGACCCGTAATTAAATCATAGTTTTCATAACTCACACTTGTAATCTTATTGTTGTGGGTTCAAATCAAAGCAGGGTCAAATATTTTAAAGATTTTTTTTTCTGTACGTGGTCGTGCATTAGATTACCTGCCTTGAAATTCGGAGTCAGAGGAGAACAGAGTTATACAGGAACTGCATTGTCTAAACGAAATTTTCAGCAAGTCGAATTTACGCTCCGAATTTGCTGATTTACTGAGTATACATTTATTATGTTAATGAAATCATATGTATACAGTTACGTCAAAAACAAACATGACGGCTGGTAGAACGATTTTTAAATTTCGGATTTCAGATAAACCCCCACTCTTATACCCTGTCCGCTCTTAAAGTGATACTCGTCAAAACAAAACCATGTAACCTGCTCGCTTTTAATTGGTTATGGACACCGACATACGTGTAGAAGCAATATCCTTCCGCCTTTCGCACAATTACTGTCACTTTTCACAGGGAGGAAGTCCCGCGCCATAGCCGAGTGGTTAAGGCAGGAAGTCTTGGCATAGAGCTACGGGACTTGCGTTGGTTCGAGTCTCCATGTCTCCATGGGGGAAGACATTTTCTCGTGGTATTTAAGCCAGTATGGGACCGGTGCCCACCCAGCATCGTGAGGCATTTAGATAGCTACATTAAGTAGCGGCTCCAGGTTGAGAAAACCAGCTATAATCAATCACTGATGGATATTTCCCTCCTCTTATAGAAGACAGGCGAAGACACTCTCAGTATATTCTCCTGTTTCGCATTAGTAATTTATTAAAACATTACATGCCAATTTAGTTACGAAAATAAATAAAATAGCGATCGCAAAAGTAATTTTTATATTTAATCTTTCAGATTTTCAGGTGATTTGGATTTCGCAAATTCTCAGAAAACATCTTCCTCAATTTATTTCAATGACATATGTCCTGTTTCGTTGGAAAAAATCGTTGCCGTTCGCTTCACGAAGGACTTTTTTTTTCTGAAAACTATATTTTGCACATGGTCAGATTTCATTTTGTCTCTATCAGTCTATAAGAGAATAGCATATTAAAAATGTAGCATAAAATTCTTTACAAAATTGAGTCATCCATAACTGAAGATTACATTTAAAAATGGAACAGAGATGTGATGATAATGTTGGAAGTGACGCCGAGCATTTATATGGCGAGAGACAGAGAAACATTGTCTCATTTGGTTTGTTTATTAACTCCGGTATTGCTTCACAGACGTTTTCTCTTCCATCCAACTAATATAATTACACATTTCTCTTCCCACTTACTTGGATTCCACTTCGACTCAACGGCTATTGATAAAAATGACTTCGTAAATATTCGGTTATTTCCATAAAAGGAACAACAACAACTCATTAAAAACGAAGCTATGAGCTTGAATATCTGGAGAACTGCAGCAGGTAGGACTGGTATAAACAGAAAATTGTGTTAAATGTTTCAAATTAATCTTAAATTAATTGAAGCAAATATAACTGAAGATAAAAAAGTTAGATAATGTGAAAATATAAAACTACTTCTTCTTCTTCTTCTTCTTCTTCTCCGTAGTAATTTAACCTCTCATCTTATAGGTACAGTTACATTCCCCCGCGGCACCGTGCCTTACAGTGGCACCAGTCCGGAATCAGATTTTAAACTTTCGATCACACACACTATTTTGACCATATAAGAATATGGAGGACCTCCCTGAATGATTGATCAGCTCAATCCAAGGCCTCTTCCGAGAAAACACAAACATTTAAGACGAAATACACCATTCGCTCACACATTCTTATTAAATTTATCAAATATGATAATGATAATGATGACGGCCTGATGATATTCGGGACCATTTGAGACGTAAAGTTTCTTGACATTTGTCCTATATGTTAGGAAAAACCCTTCACCCATGAAAATTGTCCCGACCTTGGCTACTGCATACGAGACAGCAATACTACCCCTTGACCATAGAGGTGGACAAATGTAAAACAAATTAAGAAAACACAATGAGTTAAATTGTGTACATAAATTAGGAAGATATTGTAGTTTAATTAATTATTAAACAATTACGTCATGCAATAATTGTGTAAACTAAGCGAATTCAAACACTAAACATATGCTCACGCTACACTCCCTTCTGTACACAATACAAATACAAATATAACCTATGTAAAGTGGTCCGAAATGAATTGAAAATAGTACACATTAACGCCATAATCCATCTAGTACGAAACCCGAATCAAGTAAAGTGCAGTGGATGGAATTAGAACACACACTTCACTGGTTGAGTGGAAGGTCTTATGGGATTCGCGTTTCGAGTTTCCGTGGCGCAAGCGGTTGGATGCCCACCTCTAAACGCTGGGGTCCTGAAATCGAGTCTCGGTCACTCCATGTGGTTTTCGTGGTGGACAAAACGGAGCTTGGGCAGGTTTTTCTCCTCGGGGTCTTCTCCCGTTTTCCCCTGCAATAGTTTCATTCCACCATTTCTTCATACTCATCTCATCCATTTCGTTTCATTTCATTCATCTGTCTCTGTGATGGTGCATCAGGCGTGGTCGGCCGGCACCCTTGTCATTCACATACCTCTCTATATATATAGGGGCTTCATCTCATCTCATCCCTCGGCCCGATCCTGAGTTGGACATGAGTTGAGTATATTATTATTATTATTATTATTATTATTATTATTATTATTATTATTATTATTACTTTATCAGGTTTCACAATATCTTCCTGCGACCAGCTGTCATTCACCTCCATATTTCTCTGTTATTCCAATCTCTTGTCATCCAATCGTTTTTTCTCTCACATTGCTTTAAATACCATCAGTCCACATTATTTTTGGCCGTCCTATTCGTGTTCTAGCAGAAGGCACTCATTCCACTATTTTTGTTTTTTATGAATTCCATAATTGAAGTTATTATTATTATTATTATTATTATTATTATTATTATTATTATTATTATTATTTTATGCAATCTTGCAAATAAATTGGTAGTGTATGCTTGTGAATTTCCACTTCATTCTTGCCTACTCTCATCTGTTATTAGAATTTTAACATAGTGTCTGTGCCAGTCACACAAAACTTTAAGAAAAAATATTAAAAAAACTTGGAAGAATCTAGAATAAACCTGTAATTGAGCAAACACTGAACTACTTTCTAGCGTTTTTAAGAAAGTGTTTATAAGAGAATAACTCTCCCTGCTACAATCTAGAGCGCGCATCAGCAAGGAAACGATTTTTACCTCGTCATCCGTATGAGTTATGTCATAAATCTGGGGTCGTGTTCGACAGCTGTTTGTTACGCTAGATATAAATCTGTATATTGGTTTTAGTTTATATCCGCTGTCAAATGTGTGTTAAGTATGTAATACATTGTCCTAAAACGCTTGGATCATTCACATTCAGTGCTTCAGTACCGTAAGCTAGCTTCTTGTAGGACGCGCACCAAGTTCCAATTGTCTCACACCATAGTAGAAATCGCGTCATTTAAAACTCTTCCCCTTCTTCTTAAACTTAATTTGTAGGATTTTCATCCTGTTTATTTCCAAAATCACTCCTCGAAGGAAGATGTATTGGATGTGCATTCACTGTCTATCTATCTCTCCCATCCATTGGTCTATCTTTTTTAGTTCTTTTTGCAAGCCGGTTTTCTTCCATTCTTTCTATATTTCCAAATCGTAGACCTTTTCCTAGCGTTTGTCGTATTTTGTTTCCGTCTTTCATACGAGGCTTGATCCTTGGGACTGCGAGCAATGTATAAGATACACATTGAAGTGGGTTGCTAGCCCGTTTTCATGGCGGGTTTATTATTCGGGGTTTCCTCCCTAGGCTTGCCTTCACCCAGCTTCAGAGTTCAGCCTGCCCCGTTTTATTTCGGAGTTGTCTCTCCAAGATGGGTTGTCTTGCAGGACTAACGAACCCCATCCGCCCGTTGTCATTTGAAACGAATCTAAAAAATAAATAATTTTTGTATCTATAGTTATGACTATCCACCGCTGTGGTCTAGTGGTAACTTCGTTGCCTGTGACGCAGCGCGGCGAGTTCGATCCCCGGTTGGGATACGTTTCCGGGATTTTTCCTCACCTGTAAGGCACATTTTAGGAAATTTCTAGGACCAAATAGTCTCTGGAAACCATCTAGCAATAAAAAATAATCCATATCTTATGAAAAAAATGTAATATATTTTTTTACTAATTTAGTTAATTATGTAATGATACGCACATATAATTAAAAAAGAGAGAAATCCCACTTATCCAGAGCTTCGGCATGTGCCCTGGTTCGAGTCTCCAAAGGGAAAGAAATGTTCTCGTAGAATTTCAGTCAGTATGTTGAACGGTTGCTAACCCAGTATTGTGAAGAATTTTGCTAGGTACAATAAGTAGCGGCTCTTGGTTGAGAAATCCAGCTCTAACGACTGGGAACCGGAATGCTGGTCCATATTTCACCCTTATACCGGGTGAAAAACATCCACCTCTCTATTTTACGTATGTGGATGTGAGACCAGTAGTCACTAAGTATACCAAGGAGTTTCTAGGCTTGTTGGGCCTTGGTATTTTATTCTTATTTCTCAGTTTAACAATCATCTATTTATTTTTCAGATAAACAGCATAAAAACCGTAAATATGTATCAATGGCGAAACTATGTTTTCAGACTAGTCGCCTAATGTTCAACTCTAGAGAAAAATGATTGCTTTCATGCAGTTGGAGCATCCAGATATTAAATCTGGTTAACGTAGTTTCACGCTTAAGGGTGATTAAATAGAGAGGAATTCAAGTTGGTTCGAGATATGTACTTATATAGCTTAATAATAATAATAATAATAATAATAATAATAATAATATCCTAAACTCCTTTCCAACTTAGAGTCGGATGGATGACATGAAGTTCCTGTATTTTTAGAGATCTATGGACGACAAGGTGCCACCAACAACACCTGACGAACCGTCACAGGGGCAAATGAACGAAATGAATGAGATAAGTATGGAGAAATGGTGGAATGAAATTTGGGAAAACGGCAAAACACTCCAGAAAAACCTGTCTAAGCTCCGTGTGTAGTATACATCCATAGTAATTCTGCCCGAAGGCAGGTCCTTTACTGCAATCATAGCATTTTCATACTATGCTTGCAGCTTTACTAGGGAATTGTGTAGGTTTGGTAGCTTCCCGTTGCTTTCCAAACCGGTGAAGGATGATGATGATAATGATAAGGATGATAATGATAAAGATGATGGCCATATGATTTCGGGGACCGTTTGGGCCTTAAAGTTTTCCTGACATTTGTCTTACAGGCGAGGAAAAACCCCGATAAAAACCTCACCCAGAAAAACTGCCCCGACCGGGGATCGAACCCGGCCCACTGCGTGACAAGGCAGCACGCTACCTCGAGACCACAGCGGTGGATATATATATATATATATATATATATATATATATTAGCTAGTACCCGGCGTACGCTGCTACGCCTAAATTGGTTAAATGAAAATTAATGTGCTTTTATGTTTAGTTGAATAAGCAAAAGGAAAAATAATTATAAATTTATATTTTGTAGATATCCCGTACTAATTACCCGGCGTTGCCCGGGAATCTACTTATCCCGATCTTCTTGACATAAATTAGCTGAAATACGAAAAATAATGTATTTTATGTTTAGTTAAATAATTTATAGGAAAACTGTATATAGTAATTAATTTTACATACCCCGTGCTGCTTACCCGGCGTTGTCCGGGAATCTACTCTTCCCGATCTTCTTGGCATAAATGAGCTGAAAGACAAAAATTAAAATACTTCTTATGTTTAGTCGAATAATAATAATGAAAAATAATTATAAATATATATCGCAATTATTTTAAGAATCCCCGTGCTGATTACCCGGTGTGGCCCGTGACTCTACTTATCTCGATCTTCTTGGCATAAATGAGCTAAAAGACAAAATTCGTTATTGTGAGTTATCCGTAAAAAAAATACCCGCCATGTGCTGCTATGCTTACACAGGAATCTACGTACTTGTCTCGATTTTCTTGGCATCAAAGAAAAACAAAAATGGTTATTGTGATTTATCCATAAGAGATAAACATATGCTGTCCCGAACTTTTTTGTAGAGCTTTTTGAGATATTCAATTCTGTGTACATTAGTTTTGTGTATTTGTTATGGTTTACTCAGCGCAAGCCATTTATGCGTCCAAAGAGCTACTTTTTGCACGTTTTCCATTACAAAGGGCGATTTTTAAGGGTGTAGGAGTTGAGTATCACAACTCTATTATATCCTATCTTCATCCCAGGAATCTCCTTAACATTTTGCAAGAAGTCCCATCACAATCGGATCAACGGTATGGCCGCGCATAAAGTACGAACAAACAAACAAACATTAATATAGAATAGAATAGAATAGATTTATTTATATATATATATATATATATATATATATATATACAACTTATCGTTTCCTGAATAAAAATACAGTAAAAGCTCCTTATTTGCGGGAATATGTTTCACAAATATGCCGCAAATACAGAAACTGCGAATATGGAATGGTAATTTGTATGGGTATATAGGGGATACGTTCCAAGGTTCCAAATAAAATAAAAATTATCAAAATAAAATAAATTAATGAGAGATTTTGAACAGTTTCTATTAATTATTACTGTCAGGCTTAGGCAAGGGCTTAAATAAGTTAGTCATTTTTTCCTGTTTTGCCCTTTTAAAAGGTCTTTCAATTCAGATTGATATTCAGCTGTGAATTCAACGATATAATTCTTTATTTTGTCTTCGAATTTCTTGATGAATCGTACAGTTGATTCATTAACATTTTAAAGAGCGTGATATACACGCAAACGATTCGCCAACGCGTAAACGGTCAAGCATTTCTGTTTTTACTTTAAGCGGTAACACTAGTTGTTTCGGCTTCGAAACTAACTTTCTTTCCTTTTACTCGACATTATAAATTGGCAACAAAGCAGAAGAGACATGTGTTATTCAATCAAAATTATTGCAACGAATAACAAGTTGAAACAATAAAACACCGATCGTGGAGAGTGCGGCATTTATAACGGACATAGCGGCACGTGAAATACGGGGCGATGGTTTTTAACAACGATCCAACCATAGTAATTCTGCCCGAGGGCAGGTCATTCACTGCAATCATAGCATTTTCATGCTATGCTTTGCAGCTTTACTATGGAATTATAGGTGTGGTAGCTTCAAATAATAGTGACAATAAGGTTTGTTTTACTTTGATATTAATTTGTCCATTTGGTTTGAATCACTCTTTGTAAAAGTCGCCTTGACACCTGCCTGCAGTAAAAAAAGTTTCCGATGCGTTAATAAAGGATACTAATCCTTCTAATATACCGACTGGATCCACGAATAAATATTTTTTTAGACGCGAATATAGGAACTGTGTCGCAATTTTTAACTCGCGAATAAGAAGCTTTTACTGTTCTGCAAAAACAAATCTTGACCACAGTGACCTCGGTTTACGGTAACTTTTGTTTTAACGAATTCCGAAGAAATTTAGCTTTAAGGTTGTTTTCACAAAAATATTTTTGAGAAATGTTACATCTACCAGCAAAATGAACCATTAGGATTTCACGTAAAACTATAATTAGAAATAGGTCTAGCAGCCGCAGTTTTCGAGTGTTCGGAATGAAACTCAGTACGTAGGGCCTACTATTCAAATAAAATCAGGAAGGTATTTTTTAATGAGCCAAATCACACAATTAGAAGTGGAGGTAGGTCTATACCTGAAATCCGGAATTAAAAAGAAAGAAATATCCTTTTTTGAACATGGTTCAACGATTTTAAATAAGTACGTAGCTCGAGAAATTAGAATTTAGCCAAGTTAGGTGTTTAATGGAATATATATTTCTTTAACCAGCAAAATCTGAGCATAAATTCAACTTGTAGAGGAATTCGCCCAGTTTGCGTAGTTCCTGCGTGACGGACCATTTTATAGTATTTTAACACTTTTCAAAATTTGTATAATTTTCGTAACTTATTTTAAATATTCCTGTTACATGCAAGAAATTGTTGTTTATTAATATTATGATTATTTTTAATGATGGATCTGTTGTTATTTGTCTTCAGATATAAATTTGTAATAGTCATTTGCAGTTTATATCTATTGAATTAAAATTAGACTAATCTTGAAGGCTTTGAAACGAATCAATTTAAGTTATTTATTACAGGTTTCGAAATAAATATATGCGTAATAATTTAACAATCAGAGCACTTGGATAATCTTCAACTGAAAACAAAACTGAAATCCGAACATTTTCTTTGTTTTCTATAAGATTTTAAACCTTTTTGTGTCTATTCGAGGAGACAATTAGACAGTATTAATCGTTACTGAATTATTGGCAGTGTAGCAGTATTTTACAACCGGCAGTGAAACTTGGATTTAATAAGATACACAGACAGGTAAATGGAGAAAACTACATAACAGTGAGCTACATGGTATTTATAGGAAGCCAGATATAGGTCTAATAAGAGCAGTTTCGTAGACAGTTCAACTGTACAATTGAAATTTAGGAGAAACATTGTTTTGAAAGGCCCACACATTTTAACTACTTGACGAAGTTTTCTAACAGAACATTATTTTAGTTGAGGACGACTGATTTATCAGGTACTAATTTTATATTTCAATATTTTATTACATAACCTCAACGGTGCTTTAAAATTAGTTTTAAAAGTATTGAATATTAACCATGATTTGAGGGAAGTAGATTATACAGAGCATGATTGGAAATCGTTAGCTGAGGTTAGGGATGTATGGAGAGCTTATATCTGCGCGGCCATGCACCTACCAGTTCGATAGAGCTAGTGATTTAGTTACTTAGTTTATAAACGTTTTATTGAATGTATTTTTTCTTCTTTGTCATGTCACTTTATAGATTAATAAAAAATCTTAATTTTCTTTAATCATTATCTCGATCTCATTCGATAGTTTCTGAAATTATATTTTTTTAATATTATCCTTCAATATTGTTTAATTTTATCAATGAATTGTCAAGTTTTACTTTCAGAGATATGTCCACCGCTGTGGTCTCGAGGTAGCGTACTGCCTTGTCACGCAGCGGGCCCGGGTTCGATCCCCGCTCGGGACAAGTTTCCCGGGTGATGTTTTTTCGGGGTTTTTCCTCACCTGTAAGACAAATATCAGGATACTTAAAGGCCCAAACGGTCAAACATCATCTGCCATCAATATCATATTCACCTCATTAGATTAAGTATAGGTTTAAGGCTTCTCTTGGCGTATCATTACCCATCGTCATCACCCATCTTATCATTGGGGCAGCGTAACCCCGCCTTCCAGGCGCCCCAACCTCACAAGTGGGTTACAATACACCAATGCCAGGAGAGAATACCTGAAATATCGAATGACAAACAGGTGGCGTTGAACAAAAAAAAAGAAAACTTTAAGAGATATGAGTTCCCTCCCCCTTTTTTTTACTTACTGATTTACTTTTTAAAATGTCCGTATTAATTGTGTAAGTACATTAAAAGGGTTACGCAAAAGTGACGTGATATCTCCTTGTTGAAGTTTTATGTTGATGACTGTGTGTTGTTAAGAAACAATTTATTTTTGTAGGAAAGTAATAATGTTTGTTTAATGGGTTGTACTGTGACTTTTTTTCCTAAGCAAGTATTACAAGGACGCGTTCAAATATTAAGTCTCCTACAAAACTGTTAAAAAAGGGAGTTAAAATCGTAGTTTCTCTTCATATCTTTCACACCTAAAATCAGAATAGAAGCTCATATAACACTGAGCAACAAAAAAATAAGCTTTATTTTTGTCTCAGAAAGAGAAATATGTGATTCTGATAGTATTTTCTCTCCTGAATTCAAATATGATACCGGTTTTTCTCAATCACGCAAGGTTCCAAGATACACGAATTTATAATTTCAAACACTTTAATATTTTCTACATTCATAACTACACAATATTGGAACATTCGAACTCACTTAGAAAGTAAGAAATGACGATTTTCTGCTATATTTCGCCTGTGGAGCATCCTTCTTGATGGTCCAACAATAATCGGTCAGCATATTAGAATTCCATTTGCCTTGATATCTCATTTCCATAGCAGAAATCTGCTGAGTTAGCTCATTTGGTTTTATTTTACAATGGACAAATGGACGAAAAAACGTTTATTAAAAAAATAATTATTTAAGTCCATTAATTGAAATTGGAATAAAAAAACTGTGGGTGATGGAGAAATTCCGAATACATATTTGAAAACACGATAAAACTGCATTAAGTACAACTATTGGTACTCATGAGACAAAAATCATGTTGACCAGTGTAGTCAGTTACTATGTATTCACAGTTGCCTAGTGATTGTAAGGGGCACGCCGAGCGTAGTGGTTAATGCACTGCGCTACAAGCCTCTAACGAAAATGAGTACCTGACGCCTGTTCTGGGGGTAAAGGCGGCCGTCACGCAGGGCTGACAACCCGGCTGACAAAGTGCTGATTGTCTAGAAAAAGTGGGAGCCTTAACCTTCTACTACCCCAAGGGCCTCCTGAGGCCTGTTGTGGGATCACTTTACTTTACTAGTGATTGTAACACATTAGAATTTGTTAAATAAATTCAACTATACAGTAAAATAATATAGAACTAACTCATTGGTACTATGGAACCCGGAGGGTTACGGTTTCACGGACATGAGCTCTCCACATATCCCTATCCTGAGCTGATATTTTCCTATCATTCCCTGTATAATTTATCTCCCTCAAATCGTGTTAATATTATTCTCCCACCTCAATATTGACCTATCTACTGAGTGCTTTTCATCTGACTTTCCTACAAGATCTTTTCATGGTCCTCTTTCATTTCCGATTCATGCTACATGCCCTGCCCATCGCTGTTTAACAGATTTAGCTCTTATTATTTTAAATCTGGTTTCCCATAAAGATCATGTTAGTTCGTTAGTCTATATCCATGGATCCACACGTGGGAACATAGGTGTTTGCTTGCGGGAGTTTGTTCCAAGCTAATTTAGTTACGCTTATTTCTTTACAGATGTCAGCGGGTGACATGTGGTTAGCACATGTAGGCAATAATATATTATTTGGTTGGGAAATGCTGATTAAATGTCCGAAAATCTTCAGCCTCTTGCTACAATGCTTGAAATCCATCCCGGAGGACTTGTTCCTTGAATGTTTCAGCCAAACAAGTCCACCGATCTCTGTCGGGTTAGAACCCGCGCTCTCGGGATCAGAGGCAGAAACCTAACCCCTAGATTACCGAGTCTAGTTTCAAGATCATGCATCTGACTGTTATTCACCTGTTTGTTCGTCTCTCTTTGATCCAAAAATATAGGTAGGAATAAATTTTCAAAAAAATAATTTAAAAATCCTCAGTTCATCAAAATGTCCTGCAAAGTACCTACCAACTTTAAAAATAGCCTAAATTGAGTAATTACTAGACTTCAGATTGTTAATCTCTAAAATATGTAAATTAAGCACCTAAAATAGGATTTGAAAACTGTAAAATAGGTTTTAAAACTAGTACTTCACGCTGTTAGCAATGTGTAATATCACATAACAACAAAGTGGATGTAAGAATTACGGAATTAATAAAATCAATAAAGTTAATTAACTGCAATATCGTAGCTAAAAAACAATAATTGCCACCACTAAAGCGAATGTTAACTTTCGTTTTACTCCTAAGAACAAATTGTTTGAAAACATTTTTCTTTATCCATTCGAAATTCCGTAAAATATAGTAGGGCGCATTCGATTAAAATATTTATACACGTGTGTGTTAACCTTCTACTCGTGTCCTGCCTAGTGACACTTCGAGGAATGAGATGATGTCCCTATTTTTATTGTACAAAGTAAAAGCAAAGTGATACCTCTACAGATCTCAGGAGGCCTAATGGTAGTAGAAGGCTAAGGCTCTCACCTTTTTTTTTTATAAAAAATCGGTACAAGATGTCAACCGGGTTATCAGTCCTGCGTGACGACTGCCTTTGCCCCCAGAACAAGCGTCCGGCACTCATTTCCGTTAGAGGTTGAGTCGACCCCAGGGTCATAGTGCCGCCAAAATGTTTGGTCAGTTAAAATATCCTGACCCCACCGGGACTCGAACCCTCGACCTTCCGGCTTGTAGCGCAGTGCCTTCACTACGCTACGGCGTGCCTCATTTTCATTCAAGTTCTGTGATAAATACGGAAGCTGGCAGACCAAGCCTAATCGCACCACCACAATAGCAGATACTAAATGCAATAAAATAAAATGAAATTAAACGAAATGGATGGCATGAGTACGGAGAAGTGGGATATGTTTTTGGCAGGGGAGCCCTGCTTCCCATTCGTTCACCACGAACCCAACATGGAGTTACCAGGACGCGAACTTGGGATCCAGATGTGGAGGACGTGTGTCTAACCTTTTGCACCATGGAACCGCCGAATAACAAAAGTTATATACAGTAAAACTTGCTCAAAACGGAATCACATGGGACCAATTTTTATTTCCACTTTAGACAAAATTCCGCATTATAAAAAAACTAAAACTGAATAATAATCTTAGATTGCAGAGTACCGTATATGTCTTTTTACGTACCTTGGATTAATTTTAGTTCCGCTGCCGTTCAAAAGTGAAGTATAGTATGTATGAGCTACTTCGACGGTAACGTACGAAAAAACAGTCCCGTTTCATCAGCGTTAAAAATGTCTCTTAGGCGCGTATCCTGAAATTAAAGTATGCAGTTTCGGTTTCCGCTCACTAATTACACTTTCGTCCACATCTTTTGATTCCCCGCAAATTTAATTCCTCACTACATTGTGTCGTCTTTCAAAACTGTCCAGCCAACCTGAAGATGCCTTGAAATCGTTATTTCCTAGGCATTTAGCAACAGCTAGAGCTTGACATTGGAGCATTGGTCCGGAATATTTGGAGATATGTCTTCAATCGCTATAACTTTTTCGTTTAATGACAATGATACATATGTTTTAGCCATTTTTATTCCGTAAATTCAGAACACTACCTATGAAAGATCGGTCTAAGAACTTAAACTAATTGAAGATTTTACAGTGCAATGGTAATTTGTAAGACAAGTATCTGTGTTTTGCATAACGGGTGTGCAGTGAGGCCGAAATAAAATTTCACCCGGCGGCAGGAATCATTCCTTTTTTTTTTTTTTGTCTAATGGGAATTCAATGAAATGGAAACTAGGAAACTAATTTATTTCTCTGTCTTTCCTCTTTATAAAATGTTATTTCATGAATTGTGTAGAAATATCTTTCCGTTTCCGCGTGGACAGATTTCGTTTTATGCAAAATAAATACACATACAATTACTATTATTTCGCCGGGACCAATAAATTTATCCACATTGGACAGATTTCCGCATTATTCACGCTCCAGATTAAACAAGTTTTACTGTATTTAATGCGCATTTATAGCACTATAAATCATAACAAAATGTGTCAAAGAATTGGCTCTACTAGAAAAGTAGGACACTGACATCAATAAAATGATTTCTAAGTCATAAACACACCTGTACCATATCAGACGCAATAACTTCTGTTATTATATTCACAGTCTTTACAATTGTTATAGAAAACAATTTCATTGCTCAAAGAATGCAAATGGTTTCTTAAGTAATGCTCGCTGACCCTGCCATATCTTATCAATGAGTCGTAAATATAAAAAAAAATGTTTGTAGTAAACAGGTAAAGTTTGCTATTTATCGGAAATTGTAAAACTAGCGGACACTTACAAGATTTTCCTCATTCGCTTGCGTAAAACAAATATTAGAAAATTGCTTGTTAACGTACTCGTAGCAAATAATGTTTTAAAATTCAAAATATACATAGTTGTGTTTATTTATATCATAGACATTTTAAATGCACTGAAATACACAAGATTCATGATATACATTTAAGTATGAGTATTTAATTCATGCCCCAAATGGGAGTCAATGACCAATCAAGTTTCAATGAATTTTGTTTTACAGCCAATCACAGTCGTGTTTCACCTCGATATTTATCAACTTATGTTTATCATTACAGAAAACAGAATATATGTGTTTGGGAAAGGATGTGGATGTCCTCATACTTGAAACAGGGAAAATAAAAAAAATGTGAATTTTTTAAATATCTTGGGTCAATAATTACAAGTTTAGGTACCTGTGAGAGAGATGTACAGACTAAAATTGCAATGGCAAAAAATGCAACTAAGACATTACATGGAGTAATTTGGAACAAAAATATTACGAAGGAAACTAAAATGAAAATTTATAAGAGCATAATACAGAATATTTTGTCATATGGAAGCGAAACTTAGTCTTTGACGGAATTACAAAAGAATAAAATTAGAACAGTTGAATTTGATTATTTTAGAAGAAACCTCCAGAAAACAAGACAGGATAAAATAAGAAATTAATTCCTTTGGAGAGAAATGAATGTCACCACATCTGTTGTTAAGAGGATTGAAAATCAAACATTTAAATGGTATGGCCATGTACAAAGAATGGAAAATGAAAGATGGACAAAAAATATATAGCGACTATTTTATCTTCGGAAAAGTTACTCCAATGGATCCCATATCCGCGTTTCTTAATGGCTGTAATTTTGCAGTGAAAGATCGACTTTCTTTCGATCAAGATATTTCTTTTAATCTTGGTTACCGCCTTCGATCCATCCGGCATGGGTGACTTTCTGTTAGCAATGCAAATTTCTCCACAAGTAACAAGTTAAATATACCATCGGAAGGGTCATAATTATTATTTTGTTGCAATTTAGAAAATATAAAATAACTTTTATATCTGTCCCGCGCCGTAGTCGAGTGGTTAAGGCACGAAGCCTTTGCGCAGAGCTACGGGACTTGCAATGGTTCGAGTCTCCATGGGGGAAAAAATTATTCTCATGGAATTTCGGCCAGTATGGGACCGATGCCCACCCAGCACCGTGAGGCAATAAGTGGAGACTCCAGGCTGAGAATACCAGCTATAACGGCTGGGGATCTGACATGCTGACCACATGTCACCCCTACACTGGCCAGATGATCGTCTACCTCTGTGATTAACACATGGGGATGTGATGCCAACAGCCGGCTGGTCAGCCAAGGGCCTTCTAGGCCTGTCGCGCTTGGAGTTTTTATATATCTATGAACGTGCAGAATGTAGCCGAGGGTTCGAGTCCCGGTGGGTCAGGATTTTTAAACTGACCCAAATCTTCTGGTGGCACCATGGCCCTGGGGTCAACTTAGCCTCTAACTAAAATGAGTATCAGATACTTGTTCTAGGGGTAAATGCGGCATCACGCAGGACTGACATCAATTACCGATTTTATAGAGAAAATGGGAGTCTTATCTCCGTACTACCCCCAAGAATCTCCTATGGCCTGTTGTGGGATCACTTTACCTTTACCCTTCATGTGTAAATGTATTGTTGAATGTAGAAGAAATAAATTTTGTTTTGTTGAGTTTCTTAAACTTGAGAATGCAATAGACAATACGTCACGTCCGCTTCCTCCCCCAGTTTACAGTGAGTGAGCACCCCGTCTTTCTTCTCACCTCCCTGCTGCTTAACCAACCGACACTGCGATCACCTAAATTTAACTAATCGCAATTCATCGCAGAGTGCTCAACACCCAGCTTATTTTTAAAGTAGGCAACCCTTTCAATCCTCACTTTAATTTAATTCTCCTACACGTATCTATATTGCATTCTTGTTAATGATTAAATGAACGTCGATACCAACCAAGTCTATAAATTATTCCCTTCGCTGAATAAAACTACTTGTAGTTTATTTTTACACTAGTTAATTGGTTTTACGTCTCTCGCCGTAGAAGAGCAGTTTAAGGCATCGTGCCTTGCTGCAGAGCTATGACAGTTGCTCTGGTTTGAGCCGCCTTGGCGGAAGATGTTTTGTCATGGATATTCGACCAGATTTGAGAATAAAGCTCTTAGGGCGGAATTCCGCCCTTATGAAAAATGTTGGACTAAAGAAAGATGAACGGACAGATGAATGGAGAAGACTATATTACAGCTGCGTGGTCTTTACAGGAAGCCAGATATAATAAGAGTTAAGCCTCGTTGACTGCGATGGGCAGGACATGTGGCAAGAATTGGAAATGCAAAAGGTGCATTGAAGCTTCTTGTAGCAAAACCATAGGGAAAACGCCCAGTTGGTAGACCAAGAATGAGGTGGGAGAATAACATTAACCATCAGTTGAGGGAAGTAAATTATACAGGGAACGATTGGAAAACAATAGCTCTGGATAGTCATGTATGGAGAGCTTATGCCGCGCGATCATGAACCTACGTGTTCGGTAGTGCCAGTGAGTTAGTTATGGTACCGGTGCCAACCTAAATTCGTGAGGAATTTGTGTACGCACAATAAGTAGCGGCTCCAGATTGAGAAAATTAAATATAACGGTTAGAGACCATACGTTACCCCTATACTGGGTGGATGATCATGCGATTAATGCAGCGTGAGGCCTGCTGGCTGGTAAACCTGTCGCGTTATGGAGTTTTAATTGGTTTTACACTCTAGTGTGAAGCTCAAATAAACGCAGTCCGTGCTGCAGCTCAAGATAAAATAAAAATAATAACGAAAGACCATCGTAAACAGAACTACATGAACTAAGCGAATTGCCCATAAAGTTTAATTTCTGAGTGCAATTTATTATAGAGCGCTATAACAGAGTATTACACATCCAAGTTAACTGTGCACGGGCGGAGGGGAAGAGTTTTAGCGCTAGTGTCACCGAACTATTGAATCTGTGGAAGGGATGTAGGAGAAGACTGCACATCCGATCACGTACTGAAATGGTTCAATTTTAAATGTGCGCGGAGAATCCCTAAAAACACGAGTGAAAGATCTTAACATGGTTGTCATTTAAGCACTGAACGCTCAAGCGGTCGGATCATTTAAAATCACAGTATTTGTCGTCTCTCCGTTAGCAGCTTCACAATAAATCACAAGTGGCAACATGTAATGAGAAGTGACAGCCCATTCCTACGCGTAACCCCAATAGTAACAGGGTTGTCAAATTAGTCATTTTGCCTATGACCGTGTAGAAGGACGGACAATTAAAATCCATAGTATTTGTCAGCTCTCTACCTGCCAGACAAAGAACATATATAGAGGACTGGACGTGGCAACATAGTAAGGGAGAGAAAGAGAAAGACAGCATGTAATAGGAACATTAGAGAATTATATCAAGGAATTAGTATAGAGAAGAAAGTGTTTCAGGCTAGAACAAACATAATTCGGAATGAAAATGGGGATATGATTGCAGATTCCAGGAGTATATTAAATAGATGGAAAAGTTACTTTAATCAGCTATTAAATGTACATACAGAACAGGACATTGAGGAGGATAATTTACAGACAGCAGAAATGCTAGTCACAGAGCCAAGTGCATTAGAGGTTGAAATGGCGATTGAAAAATTGAAGATGTATAAAGCATCAGGTTCAGATGAGATCCCAGCAGAACTGATAAAATCAGGCGGAGAAAAATTGATGGACAAGATACGCTGGTTGCTTAGTATGATTTGGGAAAAAGAAGCTCTTCCAGATGAATGGAAGGAATCAATTATCGTACCAATTTATAAGAAAGGAGATAAAATTGATTGCAACAACTACAGGGGCAACTCATTACTTTCAACTTCGTACAAAATTCTAACAAATATATTAGTAAGCAGACTTACTCCCCATATTGATGACATTCTAGGAGATCATCAATGTGCATTTAGAAGAAACAGATCTACAACAGATCAGATTTTTAGTATAAGACAGATTTTAGAAAAGAAATGGGAATACAATAGTACTGTACATCAACTGTATGTAGACTTCAAAAAAGCATATGATTCAATTAAGAGGGAGAAGTTATATAGTATCTTGCTGGAGTTTGGAATTCCTAAAAAGTTAGTTAGACTTATGCGAATGGCACAAAGAGTAGGGTGCGTGTAGAAAAAGTTTTCGGACATTTTGAAATCCAGAATGGGCTGAAGCAAGGAGATGCACTATCTCCTCTACTATTTAATTTTGTACTAGAGCATGCCATTAAATCTTTAGAGAATGAGGAAGGCTTACAACTCAATGGTATTAATAAGCTGTTAATTTATGCTGATGATGTAGTATTTTTGGCCGATAGCGAGGAGATACTAAAGGACAACACGCACACACTATTGAGTAACACTAAGAAATTAGGACTGGAAGTAAATATCAATAAAACACACGTAGAAATTCATTAAATAATGGAAATGGACAGCTAATGACAAATGAAGGAAATTTTGAGGAAGTGGCTGAATTCAAATACCTAGGAACAATAATCACAAATAGGAATGTGATGAACAAAGAAATTAAACATAGGCTCAATTCTGGAAATGCATGCTATTATGCATTGCAGAGACTCTTGATGTCCCAGCTCCTTTCAAAAAACGTTAAACTGAAAATATATAAAACTATTATTCTACCAGTTATATTATATGGGTGCGAAACATGGACTCTTACTTTAAGAGAGGAAAGGAGATTACAAGTATTTGAGAATAAAGTACTTAGGAAAATTTTTGGACCAAAGAGAGATGAACAGACAGGTGAATGGAGAAGACTACATAACAATGAACTACATGGTCTTTATAGGAAGCCAGATATAATAAGAACAGTTAAATCTCGTAGACTGCGATGGGCAGGACATGTAGCACGTATGGGGAATGAAATACTTGCATCGAGGCTTCTTGTGGGAAAGCCAGAGGGAAGACGCCCAGTTGGTAGACCAAGAATGAGGTGGGAGAATAACATTAATTATGATTTGAGGGAAGTAGATTATGCAGGGAATGATTGGAAAGCATTAGCTCAGAATAGGGATGTATGGAGAGCTTATGTCCGTGCGGCCATGAGCCTACGGATTCGATAGTGCCAGTGAGTAAGTAAGTAAGTAAGTTAGTTAACATATTTTCCGCAAGCGCAGACTACTTGGTGGAGTAATAGTTACAGAATTGGGAGGAACCAGTGAGTTGTACGTATATACTATAACTCCATGGCGCGATAGGCATAGAAGACTCATGTCCTACCAGCAGGCTTCAGATCCACATGTGTTTATCACAGCGGTAGACGATCATCCAGCCAGTGCAGTGTAGGGGTGATATGTGGTCAGCATATCGGGGCCCTCAGCTGTTATAACTGGTTTTCTCACCTGATGTGGCTACTTATTGAGTTACCTAAATTCTTCAAGATGTTGGGTGGACCGGTCCCATTCTGGCCGGAATACCATGAGGAAATGAATTCCTCCAGGGGGACTTGTGCCAGCGCAAGTCTCGTAGCTCTGTGCCATGGCAACATGTATTAAGACCGCTCGGCTACGATGCATTTCGTGTTCTCTACAAGAATCCTCTAATTCAAATCAATCACCTCCGCCCGTTTCCCTCCTTTTGTACACGTAAGACGGATTAAGGCACTGGCTTCATATTCACCTGTTATTTATGACATTAGTGGTTGATTCAAATGTTATATACCTAGTTTCGTTGTGAAAAATAAATGCGTAAACTATGAGTATTATTTAAATTTATATATTCAGTTAATCCCCAAGTCTAACGGTCCATTTATTTTTAGATTACCGTATGTTATATGGTCTCGAGGTAGCGTGCTGCCTTGTCACGCAGTGGGCCCGGGTTCGATCCCCGGTCGGGGCAGTTTTTCTGGGTGAGGTTTTTATCGGGGTTTTTCCTCACCTGTAAGACAAATGTCAGGAAAACTTTAAGGCCCAAACGGTCCCCGAAATCATATGGCCATCATTATCATCCTTATCATTACCATCTTCATCATCATCCTTCACTGATGTGGGAAGCAACTGGAAACTACCACACCTACATCTCCCTAGTAAAGCTGCAAGCATAGCATGAAAATGCTATGGTTGCAATGAGGGACCTGCCTTTGGGCAGAATTACTATGGATGGATGGATGGATATGGAAATTTGTTTTTTTTTTGTACATTTTACAACTTTTTCTTAACTTTTCTCATCGTAGGGCCTACATTACATTCTTTCGGCATCTGATTCTGGACCTATCTAGCATTATTCATTCCTCCCCCCCCCCAATGAGCAAGAGGTAGCCCGATGCCCCCCACCTGGAAGACCAGGGGTTTCATTGTGAGGTCTCCTTCCCTTAGAAAGATTTCACTACATTTACTAGAATCTCTCTCTCTCTCT
Organism: Diploptera punctata; assembly: GCA_030220185.1. Taxonomy (NCBI): domain Eukaryota; kingdom Metazoa; phylum Arthropoda; class Insecta; order Blattodea; family Blaberidae; genus Diploptera; species Diploptera punctata. Next base: position 389,425 of record JASPKZ010007370.1, on the reverse strand, counting down.
CTCTCTCTCTCTCTCTCTCTCTCTCTCTCTCTCCTCTCTCTCTCTCTCTCTCTATCTCTCTCTCTCTCCCTCTCTCTCCCTCTCTCTCTCTCTCTCTCCCCCTCTCTCTCCCTCTCTCCCTCTCTCTCCCTCCCTTCTCTCGCTCTCTCTCTTTATATCTCTCTTTCTTTCTCTCCGTCCACATTACCCGGGAAGATATGAAACGTAACCTGCTAAACAAATAAATATTTTAGACAATTTTTATAATTTGTAGGTCCGTAGTTGTAAGTTATAAGGTCAGTAAAATAAATAATAGTATTCTTCATCTTAGTTTAAACTTTATTTGTAGATATTTTTATATGTCCCACGTCACCTGAGCCTTGCAGGTACATGACCTGTAGGGAGAATATTTTAAACTCTAAATCACAACAGTACTTTTTTGACCACACAAGGTCTGGAAAACAGATCATCTCAGTGCCAGAGCTACTTCAGAAACCATATTACCATTTAATTGGAGATACACGATACACTCATTCATAGTAAACAAGGCGAATATGAGATATGAATTATTATGATGGCCAGATAGTGTTAGAGGACAGCTTGGACTTTAAAGTTTCCTGGCATTTAAAAATGTTAAAATAAGTACCTGATATATCAGTCGTCCTCAATTAAATTAAATTTCTGTTTGGATAACTTCGTCAAGTAGTTAGGCCTTTCAGAATCATATTCCATCTTCTGTATTTAATTTGATACCAAATTGCAAAAGATGGAGCATGATTACGAAAGGCCTGCATAGTTTTAACTACTTGACAAAGTTTTATAAACAGAAACTTAATTTAGTTGAGTACAACTGATATATCAGATACTTATTTTAATATAGATAGATCTTCGGTTGATTAATGTCTTTGACATCGTCCCATTTTTAATAGTAATAAAATGTGAAATTTTGTCGGCCCATCCAATCTCCTGGTTGTAGATGTTTCTCTTTTATGTATAAATATATTCCCTGACTCCAGGAGATTTTAGGTCTTCCTCTGCCTCATCTTCCCTCATGTTTCCATTCCAAAACGCATTTTGGTAGCCGATACTCTTCCATTCGCTGGACATGTTCGTACCATCTTAATTGTTGAGTTTTAATATAATCTTATATAAACTTGTTTTAATATTTCAACATTTTATTACATAACCTTAACGGTACTTTACAATTAATTTTAGAAGTATTGATTCCTGAAAATTGTTCTAAGATAGAGGAAATAACACGGGGGGGAAACCCGCCCAGGAAACTTATCCCGATGGGGGATCGAATCAGGACCCAATCTCCTGGTTGTAAATGTTTCTCCTTTATGTACGTATAAATATATTCCCTGGTTCCAGGAGGTTTTATGTCTTCCTCTGCCTCGTCTTCCCTAAGATTTCCATTCCAAAACACATTTTGGTAGCTGATCCTCTTCCGTTCGTAGGACATGTCCGTACCATGTTAATTGCTGAGTTTTAATATAATCTTATATAAACTTATTTTAATATTTTAACATTTTATTACATGAACTCAACAGTGCTTTGCAATGAATTTTAGAAGTATTGATTCCTGAAAATTGTCTTAAGAATAAGGAAATAACATGGACAAAAAAAAAACCGCCCAGGAAACTTGTCTCGATGGGGGATCGAATTAAGGCCCGCTGCATTTGAGCAGCATAAAGAAAAATAATAATAAAACGTATGGATGGTTTCAAACGCAGTAATGTTAATTTGTAAAGTCGCTAATAATAATAGTATTGATTCGTAAAGTCTCGTGCATCCTGCCGAATGAGAGACAAACCCGAATCCTTCCAAGTGTGAAATGTACATGACTGGCATGGCCAGTTAATATCATTCCACGCTTCCGGCGACCTTACCATTACACCTCAAAATGGTATTGTTTGTGCTATATTGAGCTTACATCATTACTGCGCATAATCTTAATGTGTAATACGCAGTGCGCTCTTCAATTACTTAATACTGCAAACTGTTATAACCCAGAGATTAAAACTGAAACAAGTCCGAACTTCATAATCAAAGCAAGTCGAATATAAGGTCCGATTTTGCTTCTTTACGAATATATCTTTATTTTGTTCATTGAATCGTATATATCCAATTTCTATTCCAGCGCGCAGGAGTGATTTTTAAATTCCGGCTTTCAGGTAAAACTCTCACTCTTAATTGTCTGATTTCGCTGATTTTTATAGAATACCTTCCTCGTTTAATTAAGAAAATATATATACCTAGTTATAGATAGAATCATCGGTTGATTAATGTCTTTGACATCGTCCGATTCCTAATAGCCAAATTTGTCGGTCCATCCAATCTCCTGGTTGTTGATGTTTCTCCTTCAATATATTTTCCCTTACTCCAGGTGGTTTTAGGTATTCCTCTGCCTCGTCTTCCCTCAGGTTTCCATTCCAAAACAGATTTTGGTAGTCGATCCTCTTCCATTCGCAGGACACGTCCGTACCATCTTAATTGCTGAGTTTTAATATAATCTAAAATAGTGTCTTCAATCTTCATTTTCTCCCTTATAACTGAGTTCCTATTTTTTTTTCTTCTTGAAATTCTTGCTGCCCTTCGTATAAAATCCATTTCCGTTGCCAAAAGATACTTATTTGTTTTTGTTGTTAATTGCCAAAGTTCTGCTCCATAAATAATGATGATTTTAAGAATTGTATGATATATATATATTTATTCATTTTATTTTTATTACCTATATTTTTATCCCACAATATTCCATTGAGGCAAGCAATTGCAAATTTTCCTTTATTATTTCTATTTCCTCTTCATAACTCCCATTTTTATTTATTTTAATTCCTAAATATGTGATCTCACTACAGGATTTTATTGTTTCTCCAGTCTCCAAAATTAAATTTTGTTCTGGTTCACCAATAGATAATTTTTTTTTTCATGTTCAAATTTAATCCCCATTTTTCATATTCTTCTAGTCATATATTCTAAATCTTCATAATCTTGATATTTTGTTTTTTTCATGTTCAAATTTAATCCCCATTTTTCATATTCTTCTAGTCATATATTCTAAATCTTCATAATCTTGTGCATTTAACAATTAATCATCTGCAAAATGTAAGTTGTATATACCTAGTTTCGTTGCGAAATATCAAAATTGCTGCCGCTAGCATGACTTCTAAATTTTCTCTCTTAACGAACTCTGCTATGTTTCTGTAATTTTATGCTATATGCCGATTTTGTTTCCGAAAATAAAATTCTGTCAATGGAGCGTTAGCAGTTATACAAAACACACTAGCATGTGTGTTCCAAAAATAGATTCTTCAATTTCGATGGAATGTTGAAATTATTCGGTATACATATTATTTTCTTTATTGCTTAGCCTCGCTTTCGCATTATCATTCTACTCCCTATGACAGTAGAATTTCTTATACTTTCCACAGCATGTATGGTCCAGGCAATTAACAGAGCTGCTGTTTGTAGGTTACTGGGTTAAAATATTTAGCTTAACATGTTCTATTCAGTAGTTCATAAACTATCAGCAGACGTGTATGAGCTTTGAGTGCTCCTTCAGTGTCAGTTATATATTTGTTTATTTGATATATATTAAATTATTAAAATACCACCAGATTGTAAATTGTCATTTGTATGCAAGTGATTTTCCCGATGAAGCACTATTAACAAGTAGTAAAGTAATTTTCAATTTTCGTGATTTCTGCAAGAAAACGTTTGCACCATTTCTATAAAAGGTTTTAGTACATAGTATTTTACTCAATATTTTGAGAATATTTTATCCTTATATATGTATATATTAGCAATTTTTATCATATATATTAATTCTAGCCTTACTCATAACGTAGCATTAGGATTAGAGAAACCGCCAACCGGTATATCTCGTGTTTGATCCCAAGTGTATTTTCTTTCTATATATTTTTTTGTCATTTATATGATCGTATATTTAAACAATAAAATAATAATAATAATAATAATAATAATAATAATAATAATAAAAGTAACAGTAGTAATCGTGGAATAATTTGTGTCTGAACTTTGGCTAAAAACTTAAAGCATACAGCAGTTGGAAGCTGTCTTTGCTTCCTTATTGTATTGTAAGGCTATGTTTTCCCTTTACAGAGATTTAGGCGCTCTCCCCCTACAGGGAAGAACTTGAACCATATGAATTTAATTACACTTGTTTTCGTATAGATGTCATTTTGAGCGGTACGTGGTCAGCGTTCCGCCTCATACTGACATCTAGGAAACCAAGGTAGTACTAGGACGGGAAAATTCGATAAATTTTGCTTAGAGGCCTTTTCATTCAGGCTTAAGGATTTTCTTCGAGCCTGAAAAATCTTCAGACTCGGGACCCACGGCTTAAAGTCCCTCCCGGAGGACTTGCTCCTTGGATTTTTCCGTCCTAAAAAAATCCATCGACCCCGGCCGGGTTTGAACCCGCGACCCTTGGGACCAGAGGCAAGGAGCATAACCACTAGTCCATCGCGTCCTTATGCAACAAAATAATATATATAAACAAATAATGTTTCATTGGTAAAAAAAAATCCTCAGTTGTTCCTAACCTAGCCAATTTAAATATAATTACTAAATGTAAACATACTAGGAAAACGTATGATGTCATTAGAATTTTCTGACGTGTAGTGTAAGTATTTGAGAATAAAGTACTTAGGAAAATTTTTGGACCAAAGAGAGATGAACAAATACGTGAATGGAGAAGACTTCATAACAATGAACTACATGGTCTTATAGGAAGCCAGATATAATAAGAACAGTTAAGTCTCGTAGACTGCGATGGGCAGGACATGTTGCACGTATGGGAATGAAAGGCTTGCATGGAAGCTTCTTGTAGGAAAGCCAGAGGGAAAACGCCCAGTTGGTAGACCAAGAATGAGGTGGGAGAATAACATTAACTATGATTTGGGGGAAGTAGATTATACAGGGAATGATTGAAAAGCATTAGCTGAGGATAGGGATGTATGGAGAGCTTATGTCCGTGCGGCCATGAACCTACGGGTTCGATAGTGTCAGTGAGTGAGTAAGTAAGTAAATAGTGTATCGCATTAGATAGGAACCTAACACCGCAGGTTTAAATTCATGAAATGTGTACTGATATTAGTTTTTTAATTGGTATTTTAAACACTAAAAATTCTGTATAATATGATAAATTAAATTCTCTTAACTATACGCTCCACATATATTTTATATATTTTCCTTGTTATAAAGAATATATTATAGATGGCATTGATAATTCATTACTTACTCGTTAAACTTCGTTAGTAGAGCTCGGGTATGCTCGGTCTAGCCACATTTGCGACTGCTTCATTCCTTTTTTTTTTTTTTTTTTTATAAGTATGCTTATAAACAATGCATTGATTAGATTTATCGGAACAAAGTTATGAGCTTTCGATATGTTCTCCTCGACTAAGTATAAAATTTAAATATTGAATTGTAAAGCTAAAACTGGATTTATAAAGTAAGCAAAGAACGATAAACATGCTGTAATATTATTCAAGGTTTTCTCAACTAGTAAAGGTCATTTCAGATATTTAAATTTAGAACTTTATTATTGTAGGAAGGATGCGCAAGGGATGGACAGACTTCTTTTTATTATATTTGTATTGAGTAATGGAGTTAATTTGATATTTTTCCGGTAGAATTGTTAAAGAAAATGAACGTCAAATATTTAAGAAACAGAAAACAGCCTCATCTCTTCTATATTGTTGTAGTATTTACTATCTTAGAGCTTAAGTTTTGTATATTTTATTTATTTTTTAAATTTTCTTTTCTTCATTTCTTCCCTTCATCTGATAAATAAAGTATTATTATTATTATTATTATTATTATTATTAGTATTATTATTATTATTATTATTATTATTATTATTATTATAGAAGATAACTTTGGTGAAGAATTTAATATATTTAATCTTATACAAATTTCAATATGAATCAATCATAATTTGTGAAAAAGACTATAACAAGTTATCAATTCTAGAATAATATTTGCACATACACAGTACAGATATATGCTAACTACAACGTGTTATGACATCTAATTTTAATTGTAGGCTTATTTTTATTATTATACTATTTTTTTAAATATTTCATATACAATCCGTGTATTGTCAATGTATGCAGTTGTTTAACACTATTAAACCATAAGTATAGGTAATAATTATAGTGTAATTAATTTATATACTGTTTTGTTATCTGAAAAGTATGTATTTTATGTCTTAACTATGGCTTAAGTACCATTATTTTGTGTGTGCGTGCGTATATATGTGTATGTCAAGAAAAAAAAATGCCTGAATCGGGACCTCTAATTCTATACCTTAAAGATTCCGGGATTAAATCCCGGTCCGGGCATTAATGTTTCAATTCATGACATATTTGGTTTTCATTTTTTAATGTAAAAATTAAATTGTAACATCGATATATACAGTAAAACTTGTTCAAAGCGGAATCGCATGGGACCAATTTTCTTTTCCACATTATACAACATTCCGCATTATAAAAAAAGCAAAAATATATTAACTAATCTTAAATAATTTAATTATTATAGAGCGCCGTGTACGTCTTTATGTACCTTGGATTAATTGTAGTTCCACTGCTGTTGGAAAGTGAAACATAGTACAGGGCAAGTCAAAATGTTGTGCAGGTTTTCAGAAATTTATTATGTGAAATGTAATGAACATATAATATTGTGAGACATATTGTATGAAAGGTAAACTCTCAAAGTTTTTTTTTTTAAATATTCACAGATGTTCTATGTGAGCGCCTTTTGTTACACGACAGATGTCAAGCCGATATTCAATCTCCTGCCAAACTTTCTGTAGCAGTCCGCGGTCGATATCAGCAATGGCTGCTGTGATGCGGGCACGCAGTTCATGCAGTGTTGTTGGAAGTGGTGGTACGTAAACATGATCCTTTACAAGACCCCACATGAAGAAATCACACGGGGTTAGATCGGGTGAACGAGGTGGCCAATGAATGAGTTGTTGATCACCCTGAGATGCACGGCCTATCCAGCGTTGTGGTAAAGCCGTATTCAAATGGTCTCGAACACTGCCATGGTAATGTGGAGGGCACCATCCAACTGCAGAATGAAATCTGGACTATCCGCTTCAAGCTGCGGAAGGAGCCATTGTTGTAGCATATCAAGGAAAACATGTCCGTTCACAGTACGTTCATGAAAGAAAAAGGGCCCATAAACCTTTGCATGGGAAAATGGCACAAAAGACATTCACTTTCGGAGAATCGCGTTGATGTTCCAGAGTTGCATGGGGGTTACCAGTTCCCCAAATCCTTACATTGTGTCTATTCACTTTTCCTGAAAGGTGGAAAGTCGCTTAATCACTGTAAACTACCCTCTCATGGAACTCATTCTCTTCCATTAATGCGAGAAAATCAACACAGAAGGTCGCTCGCAAAGCATAATCGGCGGGTTTTAAGGCTTGAACCAGTTGCAAGTGGTAGGGTTTCATCTGTAAACGTTTCCGGAGAATCCGCCATACAGTTTTTTTGTGGTAGTTGAAGTTCTGTCGCTCCCCGGTAGGTGGATTTCTGTGGACTCCGCACGAAGCATGTGCGAACGCGTTCGACTGTCTCTTCACTCGTCGACGGACGGCCAGTCGATTTTCGTTTACAGATACAGCCTGAATCCCTAAATTGTGTGTACCACTTACGAATGGATCTCCCATCCGGCGGGTCTTTATCGTATCTGGTACGGAAATGTCGTTGAACACTAGTCACAGAGTTGTTTACATGGTAATCAAGCACACAGAAAGACTTCTGATCCCCAGTCAACGCCATTTTCCTTTACTGCTCTGCTGTTGACATCTTGCGGGTGAACGCGGAACTTTAGAAGTGGACAACTAAACTTTGAGAGTTTACCTTTCATACAATATGTCTCACGATATTATATGTTCATTACATTTCACATAATAAATTTCTGAAAACCTGCACAACATTTTGACTTGCCCTGTATATACGAGGGACTTCAACGGTAATGCGCGTAAAAAACTATCCCGTTTCATCAGCGTTAAAAATGTCTCTTAGGCGCATATCGTGAAATTAAAGTATTCAGTTTCGGATTCCACTTACTAACTATAATTTCGTCCACATCCTTTGATTCCCCGCAAATTTCATACCACACTACATTGAGTCGTCTTTTAAAACTGTCCACAACCAACCTGATGATGCCTTGAAATCGTTATTCCCTAGGCATATAGCAACAGCTATAGCTTGACCTTGGAGCATCGGTCCGGAAATTTGGAGATTTTTTGATCGTGGACTTGTAAAACAGTCCCACACCTCGTTGATGTTTCCTTTCGTCCATTCATTATTTTTTTTTTTAAATCTCATAAAATTGGGTTTTTCCACAGTTAAATTTAAGCCTAGTCATTATTTCACGTACTGAGACTTTGTTTTTCTTCATCTTCAATCGCACTTTTTCGTTTAATGACAATGATACATACGATTTAGCCATCTTTATTCCGTGTACCTGTGAAAGATACGTACACAATCGGTCTCAGATCTTAAATCATTTAAGATTTTATTTGTAAGACAGATGCCACACGCCAAATATTTGTTAAACGAACCTGTATTTCGCAAAACGGTTGTGCAGTGAGGCCGAAAGAAAATTCCAGATAGAGGTAGAAACTCTACTTCTCCCGGCGGCAGCAATAATTATTACTTGTTAATTTGCCTAACGGGAATTCAGTAAAATGGAAACCAATTTATTTCCCTCTCTATATCTCCGCCTTATAAATATTTTTTATGAATTGTGTAGAAATATCCTTCCGTTTCCACATTGGACAGATTCTGTTTTATACAAAATGAGTACACATAAAATTACTATTATTTTGCCGGGACAAAAAAAAATGTTTCAAATTGGACAGATTTCCGCATTATTCACGTTCCGCATTAAACAAGTTTTACCGTATATGTAAAACAATACATAACAATAATACGTGATCTGATTATATTTGGACCTGATCATGATACATTTCAACACACAAACTTATACTTGAATTTACTGGAATAGCTGATTTTCTTTCCAGGAGTCTAACTAGTGATTGATTATGATAGATAAGGAATTAATAATAAAATAATAATAGTTAAAGTAAAAAAAAAGTAATGTAAAATCTGTGTTTTTGTCAGGCGTAATGTCAGGTCGAGGGATGAGATGACATGAAGCCCTTATTATTGAAGATATGTGGTCTATACGGATGCCGCTGAACAGGTCTGTCGCACTATTACAGAAGCAGATGTAATGAAATAAAACGAAATGGTTGACATGAGTGGTGGAATGAATTATTGGCTGGGGAAAACGGGAGAAACCCCGATAAAACCCTGCACTGGGTTTAAGAAATAATTAAGAGTGTAACCACATGGTTGATCGAACGCTGACAGGCAAGGAAACCGAACTGGCACATTTTTTATAAAAATAGACAGTAGTATTGTAATGCTTTTTTTTTTATCATCTCTTCAACGTATGGGCCCATTGGCCCGTTCCAGTAATGCATTCGTTCTATAAATATATTTATGTAAATTATTTAAGGATTTTTAATTATTATGTTATCAAGATATAACTTTAAGCTATTTGTATTAAAAAAACTTTTATAAAAGTAATTACAATATAATAAAATATGCAAGTTATTTTTAGATCTTTGAATTTTGGTAGAAAGTAGCTATGTGACAGGATTGCAAACCCCTGAAGGACATACAGCTGTTTTGTAATGATGCGAAGTATTTAGAAATGGGCTACTGTATTGCCAGTAGGTCAAGGACAATACATCCTCGACATGTTTAATGAATTCATACACGTCAATTTGCTAATAACTAACTTCATTTTCAAGGCGTTATCCACGAATTTTTCCTCTTTATTATACTGCTTTCAGTTTAGATATTTTATTAATATGTATTGCTATGTTATTTGGAGTCATGTAAAAATATATAAGCTATGTATATACAGTATAACATAATTTGCATGGTTTAGGCCTGTTGGCCTGTTCTGACTTCGAATTGATCTATCCATCTCTTCGATGGCGCCAATTAATCTCTTATTTATATGTTTGTAATATAGATTTATTTCGTTACTGTGCTATTTTCTTGCTAAGAATGAATTTGCGTTTAACTATTTTCTTATGTCTTCATTTTTTCGTTATATCTGTTCTATGATATCATGACACTGTACCGTTCATATCAATCTAATCTCTGCAGACTATATATAGAGGAACTTCGGATAATTTGGACTCCTGTTTTGAATTTGTTGTTTTTCTTCTTTTAATTAGGGATTTAAATTTTGTTTAATTACAGTGATTATCATTAGTGTTGTAACTATGAAATAGCATTGTTATTTTATTCAAATATGGGAACATCTTCATAATTTATAAACTTTTTTACATTACAAGAAAGGTCAAGTTTTAACCTCCATATTCGGATAAAGTGGACCTCAAAGTCCACCTTAACTTTTAGTGTATTTTTAAGTTTATTTACTCTATTAATTTATATAGACAGGTACTGAATACTCTGAAAATATTTATGACAGATCATAAATAAATGTTCAGAAAAATTATTGTCGATTATAACATTCAAACGTTATTCAATTGCAGAAAGCGACGGTCTTTGGGTTTAGTAAAATTACAAGGATATTAAATAAAATTAATTAAGTGAATGGTTTTTACAGATAGCATCTTCGTTGGTAAAATATACGTATTCGTGTAAAGTGGTCCCAGGTCCTCGTGGAGGGTTCGCATTAATCGGATTCCTTTGTTATGTTTAATTATTTTATACAGCTATCATGTCACATAATATCAAACCAAACCCGTCAGTATATTAAAATAGCATCTGCATAATATAATATATTTAGGAGTTTTTTCTTAACATTTGTAATATTCAATAGCAGAAATTAAGAATTGATTCTTAGCTTTAAAAACTTTTAAAGTGGTCATTTTCATAAATATCACAAATAAACCCTTCTTCCCACAAATAATAGAAGAAACTGGCATTGAACCCGTCAAAGTTGATGAGGGGAAGAAGTTGAACTATTTTCTGTTCGAGGGCATCTCCAATTAAAGAAGATATTAACAAGGTCCACTCAAACAGAAGGGTCCACATTACCCGAACTTCCCTATATATGTAATGAAACCATTTTGATATTTCGAATTGTTAATGAATGTTATTAGCCTAAATAAAATACTAAGGTTAAGAAAAAAATTCGCAACTGGCGGCTTGCCGCGCAAGATAGAAACAAATGGAGCCAGAAGTTAAGGGAGGCCAAAGCTCGAATTTCACCCAATTAGCCATTGGATGGATGGATGGATGGATGGATGGCTGGATTTGAAGAAAATATTACTAAATGAAAATTTTAGAGAAAAGGTAAATAAAATAAAATAATCTCACTATAGGCCCTTAGAAGAGCTGGGGGTAGTAGGAAGTTCTAGCTCCCATTTTTTCTGTACAAACGACACGAAATGCCAGCCGGGTTGTCAATCCTTTGCTCTCAGAATATGAGGTACTCAAGTTTATATAATTCAAAATTATAAATTTTATCTACTTCTATAACAATCAGTGACGTTTTAATTCGTAATTTCTAGGCAATAAAATTTATACTTTATATTCTAACAAAACATGCTATCAAAACATAAAATACAGGTTCAACAAGACGTAAAATACACTTTAATGATGATTTCATATAACTACATAAATAAACATTCTTTGACTTTTCTGGAAGTATATTAATGGTTGCATCGTGGGCTACTTTTAAAATGTTTCCTGATGAACCACAATAATCTCCTTCTCCGCTCATTTTTACTTAAATTCACATATGAACATTCCCTTGAGCATCTCGTTATTAATCTCTGATTTTGTAACTAGTTTAAATAACTATTGTTGAACCAAAATAATAAGTTAAAGGAATGTCTAAATGTTCTTAACTGGGAAGTCGTCTCACTGAAGTAAATGTCTTTCCATTTCTTCATCTTTCTTCTTATTTCCACTCGTTTCTACCCGGGATGGTTATCAAGTTCTATCCATAAAATAACAACGGAAAATGCCCTGTGGATACATGAATTAATACACTCTCAACGCGCCAGGCTTTCTCTCCAGCCGACTTGACACCAGGAACATGCCCTGTTTGTATTTCGCATAAGAAGTCCCTGTGCCAAAAAGGACTCGAATAGGAGTAAAAACCTTTATATGCTGCCTGAGATCGAATCTATTTGGAAAAAAAGAAAAGTACATATCTGTGTCCATCTCTCCTAGAGACACCAAAAATTACCATAAAAAACGTAATATATAAGCCTATGTGTGTGTGTGGGTGAATGGAGAAGCTACTTAACAATGAACTACATGTCTTTATAGGAAGCCAGATATAATAACAGTTAAGTCTCGTAGACTGCGATGGGCAGGACATGTGGCACGTATGGGAATGAAAGAAGTGCATGGAAGCTTCTTGTAGGAAAACCAAAGGGAAAACGCCCAGTTGGTAGACCAAGAATGAGGTGGGAGAATATCATTAACTATGATTTGAAGGAGGTAGATTATACAGGGAATGATTGGAAAGCATTAGCTCAGGATAGGGATGTATGGAGAGCTTATGTCCGCGCGGCCATGAATCTATGGGTTTGATAGTGCCAGTGAGGAAGTAAATAAGTATGTGTGTGTGTGTGTGTGTGTGTGTGTGTGTGTTGTATGTGAGTGTGTATGTAGCTCCAGCGACCACATTTTTTCTTCTTTTTCTCGGAACCAAACCCGGCATATAGCAATCAATTAAAAAAAGGAAGGTAGAGTTCATTAAGAACAAAAATCGACCCCCAAGAAGTAGAAGTTTACCTGAAAGGAACATTTAAAAATTACTCTAGCAGTCGCATACTTTGATTTCTCGCAACGAAACTTAGCATACACTATTAAAATAAACGTGAGATGTATTCTCCAAAAAATCACCAATATCCGATCATTACAAATGAGGTATTAATGAAACTCGAAATTTAAAAATCGCTCTAGCAGCCGCCATGTTTGTTTTCTCGCAATGTAACTGCACACCATACAATTTAATTTAAAAAAAAATAGGATATATTCCGTAAACCAGAAAAATTAGACGGTAAAATTGATTTGTTGAAGAAGTCACTTTGTTTAAGCAGTTCCTGTCTGCCGGAGTTTCTTTATAACAATCCAGGTTTCACTCCCATGCACCAGTGTGAGTCTTATTACGAAATAAGTAATCAAGAGTTTAGTTTAGAAAATACAGTAAGTGAATGCTACTTCCATAAACAGACAGAGAACGCGCACTTCATTTCAACATGTGTGTAAAATGAAAGCATTGCAGAGATAAGAAAGTTATCAGTCCGGGTCACTTCCAATCTCCATAAACAAACATACAGTTTCTAGGTTACAGTTCGCGTTTTTAGTTAATTTTTTTGGGTGTCATGATGAATTAACAAAAAAATGACTTTATTTAAGGGAGATTCTATACCATGTGTTTATCAGTCGACATTCTTTCAAATAAAAATAGCTTATTACAACAGCATGCAAACGATTGAGATATATATATATATATATATGGGCACGACGTACCGTAGTGGTTAAGGCACTGCGCTACAAGTCGGAAGGTTGAGGGTTCGAGTCCCGGTGCAGTCAGTATTTTTAAACTGACCCAAACCTTCTGGCGGCTCTATGGCCCTGGGATAGACTCAGCCTCTAACTGAAATGAGTGCCAAACAGTTGTTCTGGGGGGAAAAGGCGTCCGTCAAGCAGGGCTGACAACCCGGCTGACATCAAGTGCTGATTGTCCAGAAAAATGTGGGAGCCTTAACTTCCCACTACCCCAAGGGCCTCCTGAGGCCTGTAGTGGGATCACTTTAGTTTATATATATAGTCGGCCGCGGTGAAGTAATGGTTATGCTTCTTGACTCTGGTCCCGAGGATCGCAGGCTCAAACCCGGCCGGGGTCGATAGATTTTTTAGAATAGTAAAATCCAAGGATCAAATCCTCCGGGAGGGACTTTAAGCGGTGGTCCCGGGTCTGTAGATTTTTCAGGCTCATAAAAGATCCTTAAGCTTGAATTGAATGGTCCCTTAACAAAATTTTCCGATCTCAACATCCTAGTAATACGTTAGCTCCTGCTAGATATCTCATTGAGTCAGTGTGGACCGCATATCATTCATGACATCTATGGGCAAATAAGTCCACCGCTGTGATCTCGAGGTAGCGTGCTGCCTTATCACGCAGCGGGCCGGGGTTCGATACCCGGTCGGGAAAGTTTTTCTGGGTGGGGTTTTTCCTCGCCTGTAAGACAAACGTCAGGAAAACTTTAAGGCCCAAACGGTCCTCGAAATCATATGGCATCATCATCATCATCATCCTTATCATTATCATCATCCTTCACCGCTGTGGAAAGCAAAGGGAAGCTACCACACCTACAATTTTCTAATAAAGCTGCAAACATTGCATGAAAATGCTATGATTGCAGTGAAGGACCTCCCTTCGGGCAGAATTACTATGGATAGGTATATATATATATATATATATACACACGTGTATGTGTGTGTGTGTGTGTGTGTGTGTGTGTGTGTGTGCACGCGCGCGCATGTGGTTTGAAAACAAATACGAAAAAGCCCTACAATTGAACGAGGAATTGAAGTAAAATAAATAATAGTTTTAAAAAAACTAAAACAACACGCTTAATTAGAAAACCGAACAAAAAAAATGAAAAATAATTTTAATTTCCAACACGCTTGGGATAAATAATTTTACCATCAAAAGCGTGGGGTGCTCTTTATCAATTAATATATTTGATAATAAACAGATATTGGTAAAAGTAAAGTCTCTAAGAAGAAAATGTAAAAATTATAAAAAGCACCCCACGCTTTTGATGGTAAAATTATTTATCCCAAGCGTGTTGGAAATTAAAATTATCTTTCATTTTTTTAGTTCGGTTTTCTAATAAAGCGTGTTGTTTTAGTTTTTTAAAACAATTATTTATTTTTTATTTTTTAGTTTTAATATTTTACAGAATAAGATGAAAATGAAAATATCTTTAAATTCGATACTATTGTAGTATGAGCTAAAAGTAATACTCTTCTAAAAAAACCCTCTCAGCCGGATTTGAACCAGCGACCTATGGATTACTGAAATTATATACCACTAGAGTTCACCGCTCTGCCAACTGAGCTCTTACAACGATTGACTAAAAAGTCGACAAGTCCGCAACCTATTATACCAGTTTTAATTTTTTTGATTTTCTGATGATTCTGGCCAGGATTTTAGAAACAAAATATGAAAATATTGTATTGTCACGGGTCCTTTACAAGTATACAACGTTTCAAGTCGATCCAATGTTTCTAAGTGGGTGAAAATCGTGTTCATAAGATTCCGTTACATAGATACAAAGACACTTTTTTTTTATTTTCTGATGATTCTGGCCAGGATTTTAGAAACAAAATATGAAATTATTGTATTGTCTCGGGTCTTTTACAAGTACACAAAGTTTCAAATCGGTCCAATGGTTTTAAGTGGGTGAAAATCGCGTTGAAAGATTCCGTTACATAGATAGATAGATAGATAGATAGATAGATAGATAGATAGATAGATAGATAGATAGATAGATAGATAGGTGAATAGATAGATAGATAGATAGATAGATAGATAGATAGATAGATAGATAGATAGATAGATAGATAGATAGATAGATAGATAGATAGATAGATAGATAGATAGATAGATAGATAGATATAGGTCCAGCTAATATAAAGCGTGTAAAAAACCTAAAATACCTTTTATTAACAATGGAAAATATCTAGTAATCATTGTTCGAACAAAACAGTCAAGTTACGAAAAACGCGCTAATAAAAAATGAGCGTCGGCGAATGCCTATCTACTGTAATATATCATAATTAACTAACTGGCACTACAGAACTGGTAAATTCAAAGTCACGCGGACATGAGCTCTCCATACGTCTCTATCCTGAACTATTTTTAACATCATCCTCGATATAATTCACCTCCTTCATCATGGTTAATTCTATTCTCGTTCTTGGCCTATCTTCTTGGTGCTTTCCTCCTGGTTTTCCTACAAGACGTTTCTATGTCCCTCTTTCATTCCATATTCGTGCTAAATGACTTTCCCATCTCAGTCGACTAGATTTAACTGTTCTTATAATCTAATATAACCTATTTATTCTAAGCTAATCTACGTAACCTAACCTACCTAACGTAATATGAATAAACATTTTGGCAAATGGTGTAGCGGAAACGTGAATAAATATGTTGACAACCATGATGCTAACACGTATGTTATCCGATAAGTATAAATTAGTAAAGATCATTATTATCGATATAAGTGGTCCGTTGCAAGAATCACAAACTGATACCTGGAGTAGGAAACCCATTTTTAAAAATTACAGAATAAAATGTCCGCCATGAAGGAGATGAGTAGAAACTAAATTAAGTGAATTTCTAAGAAAATCAGATACGTGATCCCATTTTTCTTGTTTACGAAATAAATGTGTATTTTGTTCATTAAATTATGCACATCTAGTTTATTTTCGAGAAGACACAAATTACGAATTTCAAACTCTTGGATTCCATGTAGACGTCCACTCCTAATGGCTTGATTTTGCTGATATTCCAAAAAAAAAAATAAATAAATAAAATAAATAATTGGGTTTGCAGACCTTTAACAGGCATTTTATACTACATTACTATTAACAAAATAACACAGTTCCAAACAAGATAAAAAAATATAAAAACAAAGGCGACTATAAATCAACATGCAATAGTTGTGTTAAATTCTATATTGAAATTATAATAAAAGAAACAATGTACATTTTTTAAGACTTCATATATTAAAAAAAAAAAGATGAAAATCACTTCATACAATCTGAGCAACGATTATAATATACAGGGTGATTACAAATGATTGGAGCGATTTCATGATTTTATGGTAGCTGTAGTATTCGACATATTTTCACGAACTTTTACAGATACATAGAGCAACTTCCCAGGTTTTTTTTGAGATGTTACAGGTGCTCCAAATGCTCCCCCTTGGTGATTCTGCAGATATCAAGTCTGTAATCAAGTTCGTCCCATACTCGACGTAACATGTCCCTATTAATTTGTTCAAAGGCATTGATTATGCGAGCTCGCAGTTCTGGTAAGTCTACTGGTAAAGGAGGCACAAACACTGAATCTTTCACATACCCCCAAACAAAAAAATCGCACGGCGTCAAATCGGGGGAGCGTGGAGGCCATGACAACAATTTCTGATCATTCTCTCCACTGCGACCGATCCATCGGTTTGGCAATCTCATGTTTAAAAATTCACGAACATCGTGATGGAAGTGTGGTGGAGCACCATCCTGCTGGTAGATGAAGGTCTCACTGTCGGTCGTCAGCTGCGGCATGAGCCAATTTTCCAGCATGTCCAGGTACACGTGTCCTGTAACGTTCTGCTCGCAGAAGAAAAAAGGGCCATAAACTTTGAACTGAGAAACCGCACAGAACACACTAACTTTTGGGGAGTCGCGAATGTGCTGCACAATAACGCGGGGATTTTCTGTGCCCCAGATTCGCACATTGTGTTTGTTCACTTTGCCATTCACAAAGAATGTTGCTTCGTCACTGAAGACAAGTTTCTCACAAAAACCATCCTCATCCATAAACTGCTGCATTTGTTGTACAAAATTCAAACCGACTCACTTTGTCAATGGGCGTAAGGGCTTGTAGAAATTGCAAGTGGTAAGGTTTATGCTTCAATCTTTTCCGCAAGATCTTCAAACGGTCGGTTGTGGAATGTTCAGCTCTCTGCTCGCTTTTCGTGTTGATTTCTGTGGGCTACGTGTGAAACTCATCCGCACACTCTCAACCTTTTCTTCACTCACTGAAGGACGACCCGTTGATTTCCTTTTACAGAGGCATCCTGTAGCTTTAAATTGCGCATACCATCGCCGAATGGAGTTGGCACTCGGTGCATCTTTCTCGAACTTCGTTCTGAAGTGTCGTTGCACAGTTATCACAGATTGAGTTGAATGAAATTCAAGCACAGCATATGCTTTCTCCTCGCCTGTCGCCATCTTTGATAACTGCTGCGCTCTCTCGGTTTAAAGCTGAAACACGGCTGCGAGAGAAAACAAAAAAAAACCTTATGAGTTTTTATACATAACTTTAAAGTTCTGTGAAGATATGTCAAATAAGATCGCTACAATAAAATCATGAAATCGCTCCAATCATTTGTAATCACCGTGTACAATACACATCATACATGCAGGGCACCGACTGTGTAAAGAACATAACATGCCAGCAGGGCACCGATTATATACAAAACTGATTTTTAATAATTAATTATTATATACAATAAGTATAACTTTAGTATTTTTGGAAGAAACTGAAATTTTAAGAGATATCAGAAACAAAAATGTTCTAAACGAAAACATACCCATGAACCATATATATATCTCTACAAAATCTATATAATCATGAACGACCACAGGAAAAAATTCCCTTTAAGGATAAATTCAATGTTCTGTAGCTTAAATGGCGGTATTTTAATATCTCATTATTAATGACGGTCTATAAATATCCTGACCAATCATCTGTCTGGCTGCTATGTATCTATATCTGATTTCCGCCAAGTTGGCTAAAATTATTCGGTTAAGCTGAATATAAAACACGATTTTCTTCGAATGGCAAGTACATAAATAAAATCAGTAGCATGTCACAGGTATGTGTGGCAAATTAAACAACTCCTGAATATGTAAAGTATATCACTTGCAAAATTCCCGTGTGTAGGAGTTCACCCCCTACTGTCGGCAGCAGGCGATGTTACATCCATTAAATAGCAACTGCACAAACTGGCTCTCTGGTTGTTAATTGTATAAAATGGACATTTAATGCATATAGTAAAGCAGCCCCGACACATTCACCTGCCTTTTTTATTTCTCACCTGCAACATGAAAGATATGTTTATTCTTTTGTTTTCACATTCATTCGATATCTTCTACCACTGGACATAACACCTTGTGGCTAACACTTAAAGATTGCATATTTATTTTATACATTCACTGGCACCTTAGAATATGTATTATTCTAGTGCAAACAACATCCTATGAATCTTGAAACAGGAAACAAGTATCTAACTATATCGTTACTTCTGTTACAATTCGTGATAACGACATTTTTGCCAATATGTTTATTCTCTTAATTCCTGTTAATTTTCCCCATACTTGATAACATTTAAAAATGACGCATAAACTAACTAACTCACTGACTATCGAACCAATATGTTCATGGCCGCGCGAATATAGCCTCTCCACACATCCCTAACCTGAGCTAATGCTTTCCAATCATCTTCTGTATAATATTCTTCCCTTAAATCATGGTTACCACCTCATTCTCGGTCTACTAACTGGGAGTTTTCCCTCTGGTTTCCCTACAAGAAGCTTCAATCCCCCTCTTTAATTCCCCATTCGTGTCACATGTCCTGCCCATCACAATCTACGAGACTTAAACTGTTGTTATTATTAAACTGGTTTCCTATAAAGATCATGTAGCTCACTATTTAATAGTCTTCTCCATTCGCCTGGCTTGTTCATGTCTCTTTGGACCAAAATGTTTCCTATGAAATTTATTCTCAAATACTCGTAATTTTTTTCTCCCTTAAAGTAAGTGTCCGTGTTTTGCATCCATATAATATAACTGGAGAATAGCAGTTTTATATATCTTCAGTTGAACGTCATTTGAGAGAAGTTGGGACAAGTGTGGACCCCTGTAATTCATAATAGCGCGCATTTCCATAATTGAGCCTATGTTTAATTTCTTTGTGTATCTCATCCTATTTGTAATAATTGTTCCTAGGTATTTGAATTCAGCCACTTCTTCAAAATTTTCCTCGATTGTTATTACTTGTCCATTTCCATTACATAGTGTACTTGTATGTGTTTAAAAATAACATAGGCCTAGGCTAAACAAAATGAAAAGGTCATAATGGTTAGATTTAAAAGTTTAAGACTGATGTGGATTATTTCTTTAGTTTTTAGAGCCATCCCTTAAGTTAACTGTTTTATTGTAAAAAAACTCAATGGCGCAACAGGCCTAGAAGGCCCTTAGCCAAGCAACCTGCTTCTGGCCTCACATCCACATATGTTAAATAAATGGACGATCATGCAGCTAGTATAGAGATGCCTTGTAGTTAACATGTTGGGTCCCCCAGCTGGTATAGTTGGTTTTCTCAAACAGAAGCCACCCTATAGCAGCTACCCAAATTCCTCAATATTCCATACTGGCCAAAATTCCATGAGAAAATTTCTTCCTCGTTCAGTAACTCTGCACCCTTAAACCATTCGACTACGGCACCAGACGCTATATTATTTAGCTATCTTCTAACGTCGTGTATTGTTGATATGGTGTGTTTAGGTTATTTTCATCTCAAATTCTCATTTAATTTTAAGATATTTTTATTCTTTCTTCGAACAAAAAAAACACACACACACACATCCACAATTAATGTTATAATAATTACTGCGCTATTAATATTTTTCTTCAAAATATTGTAGACTGTCATTTTCATAAGTAATGGCATTTGTTAGGACTATTTAACGAATGGCATTTTCATGCTATGCTTGCAGCTTTACTAGGGAATTGTAGGTGTGGTAGCTTCCCGTTGCTTTCCACACCGGTGAAGAATGATGATGATATGATAAAGATGATGATGATGGCCATATGATTTCGGGGGCCGTTTGGGCCTTAAAGTTTTCCTGACATTTGTCTTACAGGCGAGGAAAAACCCCGATAAAAACCTCACCCAGAAAAACTGTCCCGACCGGGGATCAAATCCGGGCCGGCTACGTGACAAGGCAGCACACTACCTTGAGACCACATCGGTGGAATATATATATAGTCACGTTTTGCCATTTGTCATTTTCGGTGTCTACTAAGATGAGCAGAATTTCACCCACTTCTGAGGTTTGAGTGTGTTGAAGGTGAAGTTATAATATATGATGGGTGATGTATGAAAACGATTCACCAGGAAAAATGTATGGCGCGACAGAACTAGAAGACCGTTGGTCTACCAGCCGGCTGTTGGACTCACATCCACATCTGTTGGATACAGAGGTTGACTTTCTAGCCAGTATAAGGTCCCCCAACCGTTATAGTTTTTTTTCAACTTATTGCAGCTCCCCAAATTCCTTTATGATGAGCACCGGTCGCACTAACTAACTCACTCACTCAACCATTGCACTATCGAACCGCAGGTTCATAGCCGCGCGGACATATGCATTCCATACATCCCTATCCTGAGCTAATGTTTTCCAATCGTTCCCTGCATATTCTACTTCCTCAAATCATAGTTAATGTTATTTTCCCACCTCATACTTGGTCTATCAACTGGGCGTTTTCCCTGGTTTTCCTACAAGAAGTTTTCATGCATCTCTTTCATTCCCCATTCGTACCACATGTCTTGCCCATCGTAATCTACGAGATTTAACTGTTCTTATATCTGGCTTCCTATAAAGATCGTGTACTGGCCAAAATTCCATGAGACAATTTGTTCCTCATAGGGACTCTAGCCACCATATGTCCCATAGCTCCTTGCTATGGCACATTCCTTCAACCGCTCGTGTATGGCCCTGGATCCTTAAACCTAAACTTAAAGTAACTTCCTGATCATGTGCGACCGCAGGTAGGCCTATAATAATTATCTTTAAGTAAAAATTCTTGAGAACGCACTAGGGACTTCATGAACTGTAGGAAGAAGCTCTGACCACAAAGCCATGAAGTTGCATATATTAGTATATTACGATGCGAGGTTGGGAAGTGGTTTTTACAAAAGCGAGGAAATGTTTAAAAACCGAGTGATAGCGAGATTCTGTAAAACACTTCACAAACGTGCGTTGTACATTATTTTTTGCGCGATGATGTTATCAAGGTAATTAATAATAGTAAAATAATAACATCTTTGTTGGAAATATTTGCGTTCATTATAAACAACTGACTAACAACTGACGTTAACAGTGTGGGCAATGTTTATTAGTTGAGACTACAGCAGTGCGTGGTACCAGTCAGTCATAGGCCTAAAATGGCGGCAAATACGCATTTATTGTTTATATTGTTTCAAATGAAGTGCAGTTCATTTAAAATGCAGCGATTTGTTTCATATAATATATATAACACTGTCTTTGGATATATTTTTGCGAATACAATGTAGCCTACGTAGTTTACATAAAGTGCAGTGGTTTTACTTCCCACACAAGGTTTGTAATATGTAATATAACAGTATAGTTATTTAGGTTGGCAACCCCGATATGTAGGAAGTTGAACTTTCAATCATGGTCGCCATTGCTGTAAGTACGACAAAACGCACTATCGCGCAAAAAAATGTATTCAATTTTGCAAAATGAGCTTGCACTGACAAAACGGAAATGTATTGTATAATTATATATGTTATAACCTGTCGCATTGCGATATCTTGAAATATGTGTGCGACCTTGCTGAATGTATTAACGGTTACGTGGATCGGCTTAACACGTGTAGCAGCGCTCTTCCCCTCATAGATAAGTAAACCAAGGCGTTTGTGCACCAAATATAACTGCAAGACCTTCAATGTGAATTATCGCGTTTACCGTGGATTACGCTATAAAACATTTGTTTCAATACACATTTTATATTTACAACTCATTGAAGGAGCAATTTGCTAGTCCAATTGTTATAATTTTGTAAAATTTCCAGTAATTTTTCATTACCTTAAAGAAAAAACTAAACTCCATGTCGCGACAGGCCTAAAAGGCCTTTGGTAAGTTCGAGTTACTGGTATATAAGACCAATGAACTAATTAACTCACTGGCTCTATAGAATCCGTAGGTTCATGACCGCTATCCATACATCCCTATCTTTTGCTAATGTTTTCCAGTCATTCCCTGTATAATCTACTTCCCTCATCACGAATAATGTTATTCTCCCACCTCATTCTTGGTCTACCAACTGTGCGTTTTCCCTCTGGCTTTCCTACAAGAAACTTCCATGCACATCTTTCATTCCCCATTTGTGCCACATCTCCCGCACATTAAAGTAAGAGCCCATGTTCCTGTGTATACCAGTAACTATCATTCCTTGTTATTGGTATGTGGTATCATATCGAAACCTCGGAATCAGCTGCCAGTAGCCAACTTTGAATTAATGGCGTGGAAAACTCAAGAAACCTTTCTTAATCAAACTTATATTCGCGAAAATATATCATATAACATGTATATATATAGGGCCTAACGGTCTCCGAATATTATCCGGCCATCATCATCTTTACGATTATCATCATCAACCATCATCGGTGTGGAAAGTAACGGGAAGCTATGACACATATAATTCCCTAGTAAATTTGCAAAGCATACCATGAAAATGCTATGATTGAAACACCTGCCCTCGGGCAGAATTACTATATATATATATATATATATAAGAGGGATTAAGTGTTTGAATTGGATTCGCTTGTTAGTGTAATGGATAACACTCTGGAGTACCAACCCAGAGTTCCGGGTTCGAATCCCGTCCAGGCATTTATTTTTCTTATCATATCATATTAAGCTTGCATTGCTCAATGTCAAAAATTTAATTATAACATTGATAAAGCGTCACTGCTATAAAGTAAAAATATTATCTTTAATTTGCTTACTTGTTATAGTCAGCTACTAGGTGGCAGTGAAGACAGAGTTCTTGCGACATCTAGTATGTATAATATTGGAGAATATATATATAAGAGGGATAAATGTTTGAATTGGATTCGCTTGTTAGTGTAATGGATAACACTCTGGAGTACCAACCCAGAGTTCCGGGTTCGAATCCCGTCCAAGCATTTATTTTTCTTATCATATCACATATATATATATATATATATATATATAATCAAATAACTGACCGATATTAGAATAAAAGTGCCACCGCTGTACAGCTTTAGAAATGACATCAATTTTTAGTTCGAAGGAAGCTTTTAACCGGCAGCTCCTGATTACAAATTCTAGCAATTTTTAGTTCGAAGGAAGCTTTTAACCGGCAGCTCCTGATTACAAATTCTAGCAAGTTTTAGGTTTCAGGTTTACTGTGGCCATTAATTCAACTGTAAGTTACCTGCGATCACTGAAAGTACAAGATTTTTGAGAATAAATTCTTAGGAAACTATTTCGGTCAAAGAAAGACGAACAGACACATGAATGGAGAACATTACATAACATTATGGGAAACGAGATATAGGCCTACTAACAGGTGAGTATCTTACACTGCGATGGGGAGGGCATAAGGCACGAATGGAAAATAAAAGAGGAGCATGGATACTTCATTTAGAGAAACCACGGTGTTGGCTTCCTATAGATAGGTTAAGAATGAGAAGATAGTAGAATAGCATTAACATGAGAAAAGTGAATTAAACAGGGAATTATTGAAAAACATTAGCTCAGTTAAAGGCTGTACAGAGAATTTATGTTCGTGCTCCCATTCATCTGTGCGTTCAATAGTGCCAGTGAATGAGTGAATGACTATATCGGGAAAGTAAAAAGGAAATCCAAACGCGACAGGCCTAGAAGGCCCTTGGCCTACCATCCGGCTACTGGCCTCACATCCACATGTGTTAATCACAGATGTAGACGATCTCTAGCTAGTATAGGGGTGACATGTGTGGTAGCATGCCGTGTTCCCTACCAGTTAAATCTGGTCTTCTCAACCTGGAGTCGCTACCTATTGTAGCTACCCAAATGACTCACGATCCTGGGTGGGCACCGGCCCCATACTGGCCGAAATTCCATGAGAAAATGTATTCTCCCATGGGGACTCGAACCGGCGCAAGTCCCGTAGCTCTGCGCCAAGGCTTCTTGCCTTAACCACTCGCTACGGCGCAGGACAATATCGGGAAAGTAAGATAGTAAAATAAGAGGAATAATGAGATGTTCCATTGTACGCTATGTTTAATATTTCACTGCGATTTAGTGTTGACGTTATAATAAGAGAATAAAAGTTAAGAGCGAATTGAGAGAATCCTTTAAATAAAAAAAAAAGGAATGTAAAACATAAGACATGAGAAATACGAGAAAATTAATTCACAGCCTCTCTGATACTACCGAAGATTTAGATGCATAACGTGCAAGTAAGGAAAAAAGTTAATGACGTAATCTAAAGCGAATATCTAGAAGACAGTGTTGCAGTGAACGATAATGCAGAGAGAGAGTCATCTTAACAAACTGAGAAAGCTATTCACAAGACACAAGTGTAATATAACTACAATTTAGTTTAGTCTTGGCTTACAAGAAGTGTTGCTCCCTGCAAAGACCACGTCACAAGCCACAACATTATTTCGGACAAAGTTTTAGTGTCTGTAAAGATGGGACTGATGCCAGCCAGCTCTAGTAAAACTGTTTGCATCCATTGGCAGCTCGCGTATCCATTGGTTTCCGTCATCTATGATCTACTCTCATTCACACTCATTGTCATTGGAGTACCGACCACTTTTTTCTCAACTGTACTCTAACCTCTCACCTTGCAGGTTCATTTTCATGCCCCTTGCAGTGGCACGACCTATCTAAAGAAGTATTTTTAGCTTTGAATCATACACATACTATTTTGATCACACAAGGATATGGAAAGTATCCACGAATGAGAGATCAGCTCAATCTAGGACATCCTCCAACACAACACAACATTCACACTGGACATTGAGAATATGATGATTTTGGGGGGTGGGGAAGTTTGGCCCTTAAAGTTTCCTGACACATATCCTAAAGGAAAACTGATAAAGCTCAGAGTTACATTTTAATCGCCATTCTCCCTTGTCGCATATTAATAATAGAATAAATGCGCACAAGTTGTGCAGAAAATATATGTTACATAAGTTTTGTCATTAATTTGATTCACATAGCTTGTTATTTGCAGAATTCGACTAGGGATTTCCCTCGTTTTTTGCAGGTGGTTACGTGGTAACGGTCGCATGGTTGCTCATACAGTTCACACACACAGTTGTTCCCGGGATCGTGAAAACACTTGTTCTTGCATATCTTGTGGTGGTATCCATGCACTGCTACTGAGTTCACCAGGTGTCGGAGTTCTTGATTGGTGTTGGTCCAGGATGTTTACCATGACTTCTGTTGTATAAAAGTCCATCCATATCTCTTGTCTCTTCTTCACCCTTTCCTGAAGTAGTTTATTTAAGCTGTCTGTGGATGGTAGCCTCATACGCAGTTCTTCTGTGAAGAAGGGTTCCTTGGCGAATTCATATGCTAGCCTCGACTTTGTGTGTTTTGGGACACCTAGGGCGACTTTCAAGAATCATGATTTGACTTCTTCCAAAGTTATTAGATCTCTTAGACTCAACTTCTCCCAAATGAGGTCTATTCCATAGGTTGCAATAGGAACTATTTTTGCATTGAACAAGGCCATGGCCGTTTTTAGTGTCAGTCTGGATGTTGCTTTGATGTCAAACATGGTTTTTGTGACAGCTGCTGCACGGGATTTTACCTTGTCGCATATTGGACCATATATTTTTGTTAATATCTTCGTTGTTGAAATTATCACACAAAAATATTATTATAATTTTATGAAATTACTACATATATTTATATATAGAGTCGCTATGTAATTTATAGTAATACAGACTTCCAGACTAAACAATCCACTATACGATATCGTCAGGAAGAAGCATTAGTCACGACAACACCACATTAGGACCAGCAGCATCAACCGTCATACTGGATGTTGTAGCGAAGAGGGACCTGCTGAAGATGGAAAGGATGTTCTGAAAGGCCTACAGGCATAAATATTGCATATTTTATAAGTTTAGGACGACGGATTTTACTTAAGAAGGTATATTTTAACTTATTTTATTTTATGTCTCTCCACCTCAACGGTTTTAACAATGAATTTTATTAGTATTGACAGTAATACATATCAGCAGACATGTGGGAATTACTTGCAACTCAATAAATCAATATGGTAACATTATTTAATTTTAATTGATTTTTATGTTAATTTTTGCCCTAATATAAAATATCATGTTCATGATTTGAAGAAAATTTAATAAATTAACAGCACTGAAAGAGTTTATATATCCATCTCTGTGGTCTCGAGGTAGCGTGCTGTCTTGTCAACCAGCGGGCCCGGGTTCGATTACCGGTCGGGACAGGCTCATGGATGAGGTATTTTTCGGGGTTTTTCCTCACCTGTAAGACAAATGTCAGGAAGCTTAGGGTCCAGCGGTTCCCGAAAATCATTCGGCCATCATCATCATCATCATCCTTATCAATATCATCATCCTTTACCGGTGTGGAAAGCAACTGGAAGCTACCACACCTATAATTCTCTAGTAAAGCTGCAAAGCATAGCATGATAATAAAAAAAAAATTGCTTAACTGTTATGTTAGCCGCGAGATGGCAGTTGGAATAAATTTCCGCTACCTCTTGTGTGAATTGAGAATACTACATGTATAAGAAAATTGTATGCTTGTATTGGAATTCTTGGGTAGCTCAGTTGTTAGAGCGCTAAAGGTACAGACTTTAGAGACTCGAGTTCAAATCCCGACTCAAGCATTCTTTTTTCTTTTCATATCATATTTGCCTTCATTGCCAAATGTCAAAAATATATTTATAATATCTATATATAAAAGCGTTACTGCTATAAAGTAAATATTCTCTTTAAAAATTTGCTTAACTGTTATGTTAGCCGCGAGATGGCAGTTGGAATAAATTTCCGCTACCTCTTGTGTGAATTGAGAATACTACATGTATAAGAAAATTGTATGCTTGTATTGGAATTCTTGGGTAGCTCAGTTGGTTAGAGCGCTAAAGGTACAGACTTTAGAGACTCGAGTTCAAATCCCGACTCAAGCATTCTTTTTTCTTTTCATATCATATATATATATATATATATATATATATATATATATATATATATATATATATTCTACACACAGTCACACAATGGATTAAATGTTTCAATAATATTTAATCGTGAAGTCCAAACAACATTTACAAGAATCAACAAAACAGACAACCTTTCGTGAAATATAACACTGCCAAATTGTAGACTGTGTACTGTTTGGCGTGGTTGGATAAAGATACCGAAGTTCAGTAAATGTACATGTAATAATAGTATTAAAGTAAGAATTCTGTTCACATTATACAATTGAAATTTTTCCCTTTGTTCAGATAGTAGACTATAACGCATGTCTGTCAGAATTGTTTTGTACGATAAAGAACTTTCGTCCGCGCCACACAATACGATTTGTATCGCGCTACATTTGGTAGCTTAGTGTAAGTGGGAGTAAAGATGATCTCACCTTCAATCAATCAATTCATCCATCCGTCCAATGACTGATTGGCTCAAATTCGAGCTTTGGCCTCCCTTAACTTCCACCTCTAATAATTTCTACTTTGCGCGGCAAGCCTCCAGTTGCGACACTTAAGTAGGTTTGCAGCATCTTTCTTAATACCATCCTCCCATCTTTTTTTCGGTCTTCAACTCATCTATTCCCCATAAAACTTGCTGTAAGCACCTTTTTTGGTGCTTGGTCTGTTGAGAGCCTTTGTACATGGCCAGCCCATTCCAATTTGTTTAACTTAATAAAAGTGACAAGGTCAGGTTCATTGTATTTTTCATATAATTATTTGTTGTCTCACCTTAAATAATTTTGCTAATTTCATCAAGTGTGATTGAAAAAAAGAGTATTGGAAATAAAAAAATAGGAATATATAAATCTACATTAAAGCAATAATAATTTTGTCAAAATATAAATGAAGCCAGAATCCAGCAATGACAACCCACTGTACGGAGCAGTTGTACATCCATGCATGTGTTTAACAGAGTGGGCTGAGGCGTGACGCGGCGGCGGGTAGTGAGGGTTTTCCAGTCTACTAATACAGGAGTTGTATTACTCCTTCTTCTTCTTAAACTTGGGGGCACGCCGTAGCGTAGTGGTTAAGGCACTGAGCTACAAGCCGGAGGGTCGAGGGTTCAAGTCCCGTTGGGGTCAGGATTTTTAAACTGACCCAAACCCTCTGGCGGCACTATGGCCCTGGGGTGGACTCAGCCTCTAACGGAAATGAGTACCAGACACTTGTTCTGGGGGTAAAGGCGGCCGTCACGCAGGGCTGACAACCCTGCTGACATAAAGTGCCGATTGTCTAGAAAAAGTGGGAGCCCTAACCTCCTACTACCCCAAGGGCCTCCGGGTCTGTTGTGGGATCACTTTACTCACTTTACTCTTCTCAAACTTAATTTGTAGGATTTTCATCCTATTTATTTCCAAAATCACCCCTCGGAGGAAGACGTATTGGATGTGCATTCACTGTCTACCCATTTCTTGGCTGGTCTTCCTTTTGGTCTTCTCCCGTCCATTGGTCTATCTTCTTTAGCTCTTTTTGCAAGCCGGTTTTCTTCCATTCTTTCTATATGACCCTGTAGTTTGTGACCCTGTAGTTTAAATGAGATATTTTGTGCTTTATTTTGTGCCTTGCAGTTAAAAACGGTAGATATATTTTTTGGACACAGTCTTTGTACATCACAACGCTTCCCTCTAAGAAATTTGAAGATAGGTTTGGGCAAGCAATGGTTGACAGTAAGGAAATTCAGGGGAAAAAAAACCTCAGTCAGGTTTTATCGGCACCTGGATTTGAACCTGGGACCTCCTGAATATTATACCACCTTCGCTAAATCTGTCTGTACATGAGGATTACAATGTTTTCTAGATTACAATTGTATTAAGTTTGAAAGGAAAATCTGCTTATTAACGGAGTCTGAAGCTACCAAAGAGAATATTTGCTTGGCGATGTGGAGATGTAAATTATGTACTTACTTATAGTAGACTGTGATTACAGGATTAGTGATCTCAAAGATAGTCATTAATATATTCATTATGATTTATTTATTGCCTTCTCACTGCCTCTGCAACTCAACAAACTTGTTGCAGGAATACTCTAACACTATACTGCTATTAAAAGTACTCTTTTAGTTATTTATTTAATCAACAGCAGTAGCATAGTTTAGCCCTGTTGGTCTGTCCCGACCTCAAAGCACGTCTAATTGATCTATAAATATCTTCGATGGGCGTTCTCTTAATATCTTTATTTGTAGGTATGTAATGTAGAGCTTTTTTGGGGAGTTGATGATCTACCATTATTAAAACAAGCTCATAATATTATTTCTGGTATTGTGCTATTTTCTTTTAAAGGTTGAATATGTTTAACTTTCTTTTTTGTTCCGCATAAATAATTAAATTATTGTATATTTAACAGCTTTCTTTACAAAAAAAAAAGTCAATATTTACAAACTGTAGCCGAGTGATTAAGGCAAAAAGCCTTGCCGCAGAGCTACGGGACTTGCGCTGGTTCGAGTCCCCGTGGGAGATAATTTTCTCATCAAATTTCGGCCAGTATGGGACCGGTGCCCACCCAGTATCGTGAGGCATTTGGGTAGCTACAATAAGTAGTGAATCCAGGTTGAGAAGGCTAGCTATAACGGCTGCGGGACCCGATAAGCTGACCACATTACACCTCTACACTGGCTAGATGATTGTCTACCTCTGTGATTAACACATGTTAAGCCGAGCTGTTAAGGTAGGAAGCCTTGGCGCAGAGCTACGGGACTTGCGCTGGTTCGAGTCTCCATGGGGGAAGAAATTTTCTCATGGTATTTCGGCCAGTATGGGACCGGTGCACACCCAGCATCGTGAGGCAATTGGGTAGCTACAATAAGTAGCAGCTCCAGGTTGAGGAACCAGCTATAACGGCTGGGGGACTCGACATGCTAACCACATGTCACCCCTACACTGGCTGTTGATCATCTACCTCTGTGATTGACACATGTGGATGTGAAGGGCCAGCAGCCGGCTGGTAAAAGGGCAACCGCTGAAAAGTGGAAAGACCCTCAATCGGAATCGGAGATGTGAGGCCAGCAGCCGGATGGCAGGCCAAGGGCCTTCTAGGCCTGTCCCGCTTGGAGAAAAGAAAAAATATACAGTGGAACTCTGAAAAACAGATTCTTTGTAACCTGAAGTAATTTTCGATTTATACTTTTACAATTTCAAATTTCTTTGATACCATTGGTTTAAAAAAAAATTTCATTCATCTTCAGTCATGATGAAAAATTCGTTTGAAACCAATGGTATCAAATAAACTTGAAATTGTATGAGGTGAGTTATTAAAAATATGTTTGAGGAGTAATGAAATAGAAGTATTGTTGATTTACATATAATTTTTACAGGAGAGCGAAAACTAGTTCAATGACTTACATTAAGGAGAGCATAAATCGAAAATTCAATGCTTAATAACACCGTCACTATTCGCTTGACGACGTACCCATTTTTACCGAACATGCATCGAACCAAAAGCGATCGGGAGATGTTAATAACTCATTTTCGACCAAAAGTTGACTTACCCGGTTTTTCCTGACTGATGCAGATTTATACTTGTACAATTACTAATTTTTCCATTATTTATTGATATGTTGGAAAAAGCTGTTTGAATATTACAGTACATGCAATAGCCGCAAACAAGTGTGGGTCTTTTACCAATAAAAGCTAATGTAAATTAGCTCGGTTAGATAATTCCTGCAAGGGACCTCATGGGGATATATCGGTAAGACATTTGATGATGGAATAATTTTTAGGGGAATTTAAATGCATGACTATACGACCAAAAGTGAGTTTTAATATCATTTATAGAAGAGAAGCATGACAAAGCGTGATAGCATCGTCTAGAAACACAAGTCTGAACTGTAAAGATGGTTCCGGTAACAAACTTGACAGCTAAACGCTGAACACTGTAGTCAGCAGGTTTATTAATATTCATTGCAGTATATTAGATTGGCGGAAGATAGAATAATAATTAAAAGAAGTAACTCTGAAGGTCAGTTTATTGGAACAACCATTTTCAAGGGAATTAATCAAAAATAGAAAAACACAGGTGCAGATGTTAATGCTATGTTCCTCTTCATCTTAAAGAAAGTGCAGGAACTGCGTAAACTAAGCGAATTCAAATTTATGATCTGATTTTATTGGTTTACGGAATATACATCTCTCTCTTTTTTAATTATTTTAATTAATTTTAGAGCGATTTTTAAATTCAGTTTTCAGCTAAACATCCAATTCTAATAGTCGAATTTCGCTTATCTTTGTAAAATATCTTTGTAGTTTTATCTCAATAATATGAACCGAGTTCCGTTACGAAAAAGCTCTAGAATTTAGTCCGCTAGAGCGATTTGTAACCCCTACTCTTATTGACCCGATTTTGCCGGATAACGAACTCGACTTATTCGCTTTAATTAAATTTGTATGCCGAGGCCCAATAACTAACTAACTCACTGGCACTATCGAACCCGTAGGTTCATGGCCGCGCGGACATAAGCTCTTCATACATCCCTATCCTGAGCTAATGCTTTCCAATCATTCCCTGTATAATCTACTTCTCTCAAATCATAGTTAATGTTATTCTCCCACCTCATTCTTGGTCTACCAACTGGGTGTTTTCCCTCTGGTTTTCCTACAAGAAGCTTCCATGCACCTATTTCATTTCCATACGTGCCACATGTCCTGCCCATCGCAAACTACGAGACTTACTGTTCTTATTATATCTGGCTTCCTATAAAGACCATGTAGTTCATTGTTATGTAGTCTTCTCCATTCACCTGTCTGTTCATCTCTCTTGGTCAAAAATTTTCCTAAGAACTTTATTCTCAAATACTCGTAATCTTCTTTCCTCTCTTAAATTAAGCGTTCATGTTTCGCATCCATATAATAAGGAGGGCAATGGGAAGATAGGAATCTCTGGAAAGCAGGAATCAAGTGCAAACTGCTGTCAAGTGGAAAACCTGTATTAAGTATTAAGTATAATATAACTGATAGAATAATAGTTTTATATATTTTCAGTTTAACGGCGACGAGAGTGCCTGTAATATATAATAGCATGCATTTCCAGAATTGATCCTATGTTTAATTCCTTTGTGCATCTCATTCCTATTTGTGATTATCGTTCCGAGGTAGTTGAATTCAGCCACTCCTCAAAATTGCTTGTAAAATAAGTAATTCCACATAATATCACTACCATTAGCAGCAAAATAGTTACAGAAATTATGAAATAATTGAAGTTAATTAACGACAATAAATTATATTTGTCTTGGCTGCTCCTTGGCGTAAGTTGACTCTTTCCTTCTAAATGTGTATCCCGAGTTCGCGTCTCGGGGGAATAATATTATCCGTGATTTGAGGGAAGCCAAGGATACAAGGGATGATTGGAAAGCAATAACTCGGGTTAAGGATGTATGGAGAATTTATATGCGCGAGGCCATGAACCTCCAGGTTCGATAGTGCCAGTAAGTAAGTTATTATTAGATATAATCTTGTGCCGCTTACAATATGGAGTGTGATACTAAAATTATTTCTTGGAAGAGCAATTGGACTTATTAAATGGTCCATTGTAATAGTTTATTAAATTTTCAGTTCAATTAAGTTTTATTAATATAAGCGACTGAGCCATCAGGAACTATTTAAGCGAAGCCGTTTAAGAGAAGGAAAAATGGCGTAACGTTGACTAATATAGAATGGCAGGAGGTTTTTCAATGTTTAAAACTTGTCTGCGTGTGTTTTGTATCATCTGGCTATATTTCTGTTCAATATTAGGATGCTGATGTTTTGGATGCTGCACCTCCAGTTTTTTTCTTTTTTTTCCCCTTCTCACTCCTTTACGTTTCCCCCTTTCTCATCATTCTATTTCCCCTACCTGCCAAACCAAACAAGACCAAAAATAACCAGCCCCACAACTCATTCTATTCCTGTCCCTCCCCCTCTTTTCACACCCCTACCTCATTCTCAGTGAAATTGACAACCAAATGTTTCACTTTTGAAAACTAGAAACAGAAGTGTAGCATCATAGCTTCAAACTCTGAAATAAGCTATTAGTGGTGAATACTGAGAGAAAAACCCGTTACTGTGCCCTCCTCCCTCTTCTAAAACATGAGAGACTTCGTCAAATTGTATTCTCACATAAAGTGACACTTTTTCCCTTTTTTCTCCACATCACCAAAACTTGAAAAAAAATCGTGACATGTGTGAACCTTGACATGCACACCTGTAATTATCAAAACACAGAGTTCGCCTTACACGTGTTTCTGTCGTTTATTGTGCTGTAATTTCAAAATATTTAACAACTGCATACATT
The DNA here is from genome assembly GCA_030220185.1 of Diploptera punctata. Taxonomy (NCBI): domain Eukaryota; kingdom Metazoa; phylum Arthropoda; class Insecta; order Blattodea; family Blaberidae; genus Diploptera; species Diploptera punctata. The sequence goes on along the minus strand of JASPKZ010007370.1, from coordinate 355,264 downwards.
TGCATTGATGCTATATCCATGGCGCGACATGCCGAGAAGACCCTTGGCCAACCAGCAGACTTCTGGCCTCACATCCACATTGTTAATCACAGAGGTGAACGATCATATAACCTGTGTAGAGGTCAGTATGTAGAGTCCACCAACCGATATAGTTCGGTTTTCTCAACTGGAGCCACTAACTAACTAACTATGGCCGCACGGACATAAGCTCTCCATACATCCCTATCCTGAGCTAATGTTTTCTAATCATTCCCTGTATAATCTACTTCCCTCAAATCATACTTACTTACTCACTGGCACTATCGAACCCGTAAGTTCATGGCCGCGCGGTCATAAGTTCTCCATACATCCCTATCCTGAGCTAATGCTTTCCAATCATTCCCTGTATAATCTACTTCCCTCAAATCATAGTTAATGTTATTCTCCCACCTCATTCTTGGTCTACCAACTGGGCGTTTTCCCTCTGGCTTTCCTACAAGAAGCTTCCATGCAAGTCTTTCATACCCCATACGTGCTACATGTCCTGCCCATCGCAGTCTACGAGACTTAACTGTTCTTATTATATCTGGCTTCCTATAAAGACCATGTAGTTCATTGTTATGTAGTCTTCTCCATTCACCTGTCTGTTCATCTCTCTTTGGTACAAAAATTTTCCTAAGTACTTTATTCTCAAATACTTTTAATTTCCTTTCCTGCCTTAAAGTAAGAGTCCATGTTTCGCACCCATATAATATAACTGGTAGAATTATAATTTTATTATATTTTTTAAGTTTAATGTTTTTTGAAAGGAGTTGGGACATCAAGAGTCTCTGCAATGCATAATAGCACGCATTTCCAGAATTGAGCCTATGTTTAATTTCTTTGTGCATCTCATTCCTATTTGTGATTATTTTTCCTAGGTATTTGAATTCAGCCACTTCCTCAAAAGTTCCCTCATTTGTCATTAGCTGTCCATATAGTTAATGTTATTCTCTCACCTCATTCTTGGTCTACCAACTGGGCGTTTTCCCTTTGATTTTCCTACAAGAAGCTTTCATACACGTCTTTCATTCCTTATTCGTGCCGCATGTCCTGCCTATCGCAGTCTACGAGACACAAGCTCCGACTTTTTTAGTACGCACATTATAGTAAAATCCATGGTAAGTTTCCGTTGAGGTATTAGTTCACAGTAATATAATGTACGGTTAAAACTATAAAATAGTTAATTTGTAGGTCCGTCTCCTCAACTCAAGTTGTTTTAAAACTCTGTAGGCCTTTCGGGACTAGTCCATCATCAGCAGAATGCAACAAGTACGGACCTAATGCATTCTGCTGATTATGGGACTAGTCCCTAAAGGCCTACAGAGTTTTAAAACAATCAAGTTGAGGAGACGGACCTACGAGGTAACTATTTTATAGTTTTAACCGTACGTTATATTACTACGTACATTATATGTTATGTACGTTAATTGACCCAAAAAAAATCTCTAAATAACGGTGAAAACACCATTCAAATCGGTGAACTAGATTATGAGTCCATAAAGAATAGACAAACTCGCAGACTCACAGACTTCTTAATCATAATTTGTAGGATTGTCATCCTGTTTATTTCCAAAAAAAACTCCTCGGAGGAAGACGTATTGGATGTGCATTCACTGTCTATTCATCTCTTGTCTGGTCTTCCTCTTCTTCTTCTCCCGTCCATTGGTCTGTCTTCTTTATCTCTTTTTGCAAGTCGGTTTTCTTCCATTCTTTCTATACGACCCTTCCAATATTTTCGTCTATTTATAATAAATTTGGTTATGTTTTGAATATGTCATTTGTCCCTAATTTTTGTGTTGTATATTTTATCAAATAATGTTTTCCCCTGAATAGTTCTTAAGATTTTCATTTCACATGTGCTTATTATTTATTTAGTTTTTGTTATATCAGCCCTAGTTTCCGCACCATATATGATAACTGGACTAACTATAGTTTTATATATGCGGGTTTTGCTTTGTATTAACATATGTTTGTTGCTCCAAATTAAATCTTTCACATATCCTGATATTTGTGCTGCTTTATCAGCTTGTTTCTTTATTTATACCTGAATAATTAAATTCTGATACTTGTTCTATAATTTTTCTTTCCACTTCTAATTTGCATCTTACTGGTTAATTTGATATTAAGCATGTTGTCTTATTCGTGTTAATTTACATATTGTGTTTTACTCACAGACTTAATTTCTATATATAAAGATAGGCGTAACTAAATTAGCCTTGATTAAGTAATTCCCGAAAGAGAGCCCTACATGGGGATGTAAGGTATAGACATTCTTTGAAGAATGCAGTAATTGAATTTAAAACATAAAGGGGTTGACTTCTAGAACTGCGTCTGATGCCGTGAAATTTTCATGTAGCTGTCAACACACAAGCTTATGTTTCTTACATAAACGGCTGTTGTTAAAAATATTTACAAACTTAACCCAGGGCAGAGTTAACCCCTGTAACATATCGTTCTCTTCAACCAGTTTTTTATGTTGTTTGACTGGGTCGTAATTTGAATTTACATAACTTTTTTTTAAAACCGGCCTACAGTCATAAACTTTTAGTGTATTTGTGATTATTATATTATTAAAATACGCGAAAATTTAATTTCTACATGATTCCTCGTTTTTTATAAAAGGTTAAAAGTATAAAATGTTTGAATTACTCGACCGCATTAACTTTTTAGCCGGTGAGGGGAAGCAATGGCGCTAGTGGTGAAGAGGAGAAAAGTGTCTCCTTCCATCGTTGGTACAAGCGAATGACTGGGCAGTGGTATATTCAGTGGCAAAATATAGTGGTAGAACTACTTGAAATAGGAGATGAAGTTAAAGAAAGATCATCGGAGGTTGTATACCTACGGTTTTCTGGATAATGTGACGTACAGTGCTGATTTCAGCACTGACTTCTAACAACCGTCTGGCAGACTTAAATGTATATATACTGTGAATATAGTATCTAACTTTCGCACTTTACTTTGCCACTATTGTATATCTAGCTAAACTTGGCAAAGAGAGAGATGGAAACATAAGGGTAGATCCTCGACCTCTTTCGATCAGTTACAAAAGAAGTAACCCACCCTGTTGTCAGTTTTCGTCTTCCCCCGTACCCCTATTAAAATCTGGTGAAGAAAATCCGCCAACACTGGTGCGAGTGAGAGAGGTAAGCACAGCTGTCTCTTTCTACAAATTTCTTGCAAAGTTAAACCAAATGAGATATAACAACTGACTATATTACTCCTCTTAAGTGTTTTGTGCAAGCCGAAAATATGTCAACTAATAAACTGTCTTTCCTTTCCTTACTGTGTTGCCGCTTCCTGTCCTTTATTATGTTGTTTGATTGGCAGGTAGAGAGCTGACAAATAATCCGTCGTTCTGCACGGTCAGTGGAGAATGATTAACTTGACAACCCTGTTACTTTTAGGGTTACATCTGAGCTGTCCCTTCCTTGCCCTTCTCATTACATGTTGCCACTTGTGATTAATTGTCAGGCTGGTAACGGATAGACGACAAATACTGTGATTTTGAATGGTCCGACCGCTTAAATGGCTAATTTGACAACCATGTTAAGATCTTTCACACGTGTTTAGAGATTCTCCCCCCACATTTGAAGTTGAAAAATTTCACTACGTGATCGGATATACAGTCTTCCCCTACATTCCTTCCACAGATTCAGTAGATCGGCGATACTAGCGCTAAAACTCTTCCCCTCCGCTCGTGCGAAGTTAACTTGGTGGTGTAATACACGACTGACGGATAATAAACACTGTCACTGCAACCTGAGACAAGGGTCTACTACCTCCAACTCACCCTTACCACATTCTTTTAGTTCCAGTTTTTCCGCATTCAAAGTTAACGTTGTCGAGTATTACCTGATATCTAAGTCATCCTCAGTTATGTAAAACATCAGTTTAAAACTTCGTTGTACGCCTTTGTGAACATGTCCCATCTTACGATATTGATAAGGTACTGTAGTATTTATTTTCGGTTATCTCTCTTATGAAGGGTTAATTATTTGTATGTTTTTTTTTTTCGCTTCTTTTAAAATGTAAACTTCTTCAAATTATTAATATGCTGTTAGTTTATGCTGACGATGTAGTATTATTGAGCGATAACGAGGAGATGCTAAGGGCCAACATCAAAACACTCTATTGAATAACACTAAGAAATTGGGACTGGAAGTAAACATCAATAAAACTAAATATATGTTTGATAGTGGAATGCAGGCTTTCACGGCCGGTAATCATGGTAGTAAAAGATTCCGGGCTATGTGGCCGTGGTCTATAACTGGCGTTTCTTCCAGACGTTTCTCCCTCAACTGCGGAGGGCATCTTCAGTGGCGAGCGCTAGAAGCTGTTGTTTCCCTGTCGTAGATTCGACTCATTTCGCAGTCGAGTCTACGACAGGGAAACAACAGCTTCTAGCGCTCGCCACTGAAGATGCCCTCCGCAGTTGAGGGAGAAACGTCTGGAAGAAACGCCAGTTATAGACCACGGCCACATAGCCCGGAATCTTTTACTACCATAAATATATGTTTACACATAGAAATTCATTATATTATGGAAATGGACAACTAATGACAAATGAAGGAAATTTTGAAGAAGTGGCTGATTTCAGGTATCTGGGAATAATAATTACAAATAGGAATGAGATGCACAAAGATTAAACATAGGCTCAATTCTGGAAATGCGTGCTGTTATGCATTACAGGGTCTCTTGTCCCAATTTCTTTCAAAAAGCGTTAAACTGAAAATATATAGAACAGTTATTCTCCCAGTTATATTATATGGATGCGAAACATGGACGCTTACTTTAAGGGAGGAAAGAAGATTACGAGTATTTGAGAATAAAATTCTTAGGAAAATGTTTGGGCCAAAAAGAGATTAATAGACAGGTGAATGGAGAAAACTGAATAATGGTGAGCTACATGATATGTATAGGAAGCCAGATATAACAACAGTTAAATCTCGTAGGCTGCAATGGGAAGGACTTGTGGCACGTATGGAGGATGCAAGAGGTGCATAGAAGCTTCTGGTAGGCCAACCAGAGGGAAAACGCTCAGTTGTTAGACCAAAAATGAGGTGGGAGAATAACATAATGGACGAGTTTAAATTAACACAACAGTGTTATAGGCAGATGTGGCTCTGACAGAGATGATTATTTCAAGTGCAATTACAGGAAAAACATTTTTTTTTTAATTCTGGGCACTGAGGCACTCATATGTATATAAATGTGTGTACTGGATTTACCTGGTAGCGTAATTGGTAGCGCACTGGAATATCAATCAGAGGTCCGGGTTCAAATCCCGTCCAGACATTTTTTCTTATCATCATCATCATCTTCATGGTAGGCTCTCGGCCTGTTCCGCTCTCAGAATTCATCTTCCCATCGTCTTCTAGGACGTCCCACATCTCTATAGCCTTGAGGCTGATACAACAATGATTGTTCTGTTAGCCTAGAAGAGTCCATTCTTAAAATATGTTCATTTTTCTTATCATATATATATATATATATATATGATAAGAAAAGAAAAATGAATGCTTGAGTCGGGATTTGAAACCGAGTCTCTAAACTCTGTACGTTTAGCGCTCTAACCAATTGAGCTACTCAAGTATTCCAACACAAACATACATTTTTCTTATATATGTAGTATTCTTTTCATATCATATTTGCCTTCATTGCAAAATGTCAAAAATATAGTTATAACGTCTAAATAAATATATATATATATATATATATATATATATACATATATCTCCATCCATAGTCATTCTGCCCGAAGGCACGTCCTTCACTGCAATCATAACATTTTCCTGCTATGCTTGCAGCTTTACTAGGGAATTGTAGGTGTGGTAGCTTCCCGTTGCTTTCCACACCGGTGAAGGATGATGATAAGGATGATGATGATGATGATGGCCTTATGATTTCGGGGACCGTTTGGGCCTTAAAGTTTTCCTGACATTTGTCTTACAGGTGAGGAAAAACATTGATAAAAACATCACCCAGAAAAACTGCCCCGACCTAGGGATCGTACCCGGACCCGCTGCGTGGCAAGGCATCACGCTACCTCGACACCACAGCAGTGGACATATATGATATGAAAAGAAAAATGAATGCTTGAATCGGGATTTGAACCCGCGTCTCTAAACTCTATACGATTAGCGCTCTAACCAACTGAGCTACTCAAGTATTCTAACACAAACATACATTTTTTCTTATATATGTAGTATTCTCAATTCACACAAGAGGTAGCATTCATTTTTCTTTTCATATCATATTTGCCTTCATTGCCAAATGTCAAAAATATAGTTATAACATCTATATATATATATATATATATATGCTTGTTCTGGATTCGCCTGGTAGCGTAAGTGGTAGCGCACTGAGATATCAACTCAGAGGTCCGGGTTCGAATCCCGTCCAGGCATTTATTTTTCTTATCATGTCATATATATATATATATATATATATATACACACATACATTCATCTTGGTTATTTTCGGTGTCTACAAAGTAGGACGATGAAGATATATAAATTTAAAAAAATATTTTCATGAGAACAACCTCACTTCTTAGGAATTTACAAGGTAATCACAGTTCGTTTACCCTTGTTTGGCTAAAAATCTTAAAACTTACTTTTGTATCAAAGAAGTGTTACACAAAAGGCACCTTTGCTAAAAATAGGGGTAGAGCAAGGGAAAAGCCAAGAAATTTGACAACAAAGGGGAAAATCATTGTGGTCACAATTGCAAGAATCTTTAGTTGTTAGGACAAACATCCACCTCTAAACTACCTGCCTAAATCCTTGTATACCTGAATGTGAAGAACTCCCATATTACACCACAATCCTATCATACCGAGGAGGAATCTAATCCTTATGTAATTTAAGCTTTGTATATCTTCGGAGGACTGCAGGATACACACTACTAACTAGATCACAAAAAAAAAAAATGAAGACATCTTAGAAGAATTACACATGGAATCTTTAGAAAACAAAATTTCTGATTATAAGTCAAGATGGATGCAACATGTTCATCGAATGGAAGATCACAGAATACCCAAACAAATGTTAAGATATCAACCTGCAGGAAGAAGAAGACCAGGACATCCACTCAAAAGACTTTTGGATGGTGTTTCTCTTGAGGCCGAAACAGGTCAACAAATGGCCTAAATTCGTGAATGTACAATGGTGATGATGATTCTGGGATTTATAAATCACATGATCAATGTCAAATCGCTTCAGATGAAATATCTCAATATAAGACCAGCCACTCTTTCATTTTTTGTAAGTAGAATTTTCATTGATTAAATTACGCGAAAACCACAGTATTATACCTACTCTATTTCTATTGCCTAAAATTGTTATGGAATGGATCCCAATGGGAAGGATGAAGACCGAAGAAAACTTGGATAGAAGGGGTACAAGTGACTATGAATATCAGAGGATTGGAGGAAGATCAATGGATGGACAGAGAGGAATGGCGTTTGGTTTCCGGAAGACGGCGACAGCTGCCATGATACCGGATGATGATGATGATGATAGCGAATTCTGAAAGAATGAAGGTATTAAGGCTGTTCTCGTGAAAAGTTAAAAAGTTGGCTTACATTCTCATATCGACGGTAGACAATGAAAACCTCGTAACTCCATCAGTCATTGAAAACCTCATACTCCAGTAGCCAGAACAGAAATATGTCATGCAAAACCTCTTGAGAACAGGGACTTCAAATTTATTAATAACTTGTCTTGTATTCTGTAGTAAAATATGTGGAAACTATTGCTTATCAAATTTCATTATTATTTTAAATAGTTATGTGTTTCTCCTGTAAAATTTACCAAAATGGAGTAACAAGGTTTTGATTGCCTACCATCGATATGTACTCCACGCCACGACAGGCCTAGAAAGCCCTTGGCTACTAGCCGGCTGTTGGCTTCACATCTAAAGATCTTAATCACAGAGGTAGAGGATCAAGCCAGTATAGGGGTGACATGTGATCAGCATATCGGATCCTCCAGCCGTTATAGCTGGATTTCTCAACATGGAGCCGCTACTTATTGTTAAACTCCTCACGATACTGGCCGAAATTCTATCAGAAAATTTATTTCACATGGGAACTCGATCCAGCGCAAGTCCCATAGCTCTTCGCCAAAGTACCGTGCCTTAACCACTCGGCCAAGGCGCAGGACTTTATGTTGTGTGTGTGTGTGTGTGTGTGTGTGTGTGTGTGTGTGTGTGTGTGTGTGTGTGTGGGTGTGTGGTGTGTATGTTAATGCTCTAGCGACAACATTTTTTTTTTCGGAAAAACAAAACTTGATGTAACAATCGATAGAAAGAAAATAGGAAAATTGGACAATTAGAAAGTAATCGTTCACCTGAAACTAAAATTTTAAAATCGCTCTGTCGGTCGCAATTTTCGATTTTCCCAACGAAACTCATTATGTTATTGACGAAGATATTCTTCAAGATTAGCTAAATCTTATTATTACAAGTGGAGGTTCACATGAAACCCGAAAAAAATAAAATAAAAATAAAAACTCAGCAGCTGTAATTTTTTATGGTACTGTATACCATTACATTTAATTCAACAAAAGAAAAACATGTTCCGCAAACCAGCAAAAGTGGACCACAAATTCGACTTTACTTTATACAAGCAATAAATGCTTTAAACTCTGCTTGATGGAGCAAAAATATTACAAGGAATAGAAAATTAGAAATGTATCAAACCATAGTTCAGAGCATTTTCACATATGGTTCTGTAGTTTGGCAAATTCCTACCAGGGAAATGAAAATAATTTTAAGTACAAAAATGAGTGTTTTAAGATCAACTGGACAGAAAACGAAATGAAGAAATAAGGGAAATTATGAGTGTACAAGAGGAGCCGGACATCATAGACATTATACAAAATAAATGATTACAGTGGTATGGCCTTGTCAAAAGAATGCCAGAGCCAAGATTGCCTAAACTTATTATGGGATGGACCCCAATTGAAAAGAGGAAGAAAGGAAGACAAAAGAAAACCTGGATAGAAGAAGTACAAGTGGCTGTGATTACCAGAGGATTGGAGGAAGATCAATGGGTGCACAGAGAGGAATGGCGTTTGGTTTCCGGAAGACGGCGGCAGCGTCATGATACCGGATGATGATGAAATTCGACTTTATGAAGAATTAGCAAACTTTACGCAGTTCCTTCGTGAAGAATCATTTAAAGTCTGTAACTATAGTCAATAGATATAGTCTCTTAAGATTAAATTAAACCTTATAGTGATTTTTTCTTATAAAAGTTCAAGATATGGTCTCTCTCTCTCTCTCTCTCTCTCTCTCTCTCTCCCTCTCTTCCCCATCACTTTCTCAATGTCTCTCTCTCTTTCTCTCTCTCTCTCTCTCTCTCTCTCTCTCTCTCTCTCTCTCTCTCTTTCTCTTTCTGGATGCTACATTGTCAGTTGGAAATGAAAGTTGAAACATATACATTCAATATTTAAATAGAAATAAATTAAATTTTCAAATAAAAATATAAATATATCAATAATAGTATGTAGTCATTTTTTAATCACGATCTCAATCTCATAAAAATAATGTAGATGAAATTCACCAGAAATAAAAAATGCGTAACATAAGTAGATTCGCACCGGAGCCGAATGCTTAAGGCATCATGTCTTGGCGCAGATCTATTGGACTTGAGCTAGTTCCAATCCCCATGGAAAATAAATTTTCTCGTGAAATGTCAGCCACTATGGGACAATCCAGCATCGTGAGAAATTTGGGTAGTAACAATAAGAAGCGCCATCAGTTTGAGAAAACCAGGTGTAACGGCTAGGATTCGAATTGCTGACCACATGTCACCCCTATACTGTATGGATGATTGCACACATCTGTAAATGTACACGTGGATGTGAGTCAGCAGCCATTTATTGGACAATGGCCTTCTAGCCGTCACGCCATGGAATTTTTTGAACGTAGTACCTAACTAGAGAAAAATTTCCACATGAACCGGGGTATGAAGCCAAAATCTCCAGATTTATGTGCTGGTGTACTAATTTCAGCTAATTATGCACAGCTCCCGGATCAAGCACAAATTCCTCTCTCTAGAATCCCCGAATCTCCCTTAAGCAGTTTAAGGACCGCATGCAAATACATTAGTCTCTACTCAAATTACTTCCAATCACTGGTGAGCTGACTTACCGTGAGCAAGTGCAAAGATTGAATTAGTTACCCACTAACTGGTCATGCATGAAAGTCGTCGTTTTCGTAATATTGGCAAGAAATTACCCAGAATTCTCAGCGATAAAACGACTTCCGTTATTTTCGTCTGCTAGAGGAACGCATTTACGCTTGCGTCCCGCAAATAATACCGTATACAACGACGTCTGCGTCGCGCAATATTACGCCGATTCTCCTGTTCTTCCAGTTGAATTCTTTGATAGACTCTATTAAATTCCTCTTCTCCGCGTAAACCGAAAACATGATCAGAGTCTTCAAGGTCCGACATCTTGGATAAAGCAGCAAGGTTTAAAAGTACATCGGTTACCATCGATTCCGATCCGGATTCTCACGATTCGTTTCTCTCCTAAGTCACCTCACCAGGTAGCTTAGGAATTTCAACGATTATTATCGCATGAACAGATTTTTGAGAACGCAAAAACGTATTTGGATACAACTTTCTCAGCAGAGTACAGGCAGAGAACGACTTTTATGGTCTAATGCGTTATTAGATTCGAGCCTAAGTGTGTTAACAAGATTTAATGGGTCGCTTCTACTGCGAGAAACATTTATGCATTTCGCTGTAACGTTAATTAATTACGAACCTGATATTATAGTTCATTCTTCTAGGCAACCCGTCTGTAGATCATAATAGGAAGGAAATTTTGCTCCTGAACCGGGATGTTACAATGGACGTTACAGCGATATGACTTAACGCAGTAGGGAAAAAAAATTATGGCACGACAGGCATAGAATACCCTTGTCCTATCATCCGGCTGCTGGTCTCACATCCACATATGTTAATCGCGGAAGTTTTCGATTATTTAGTCAGTATAGGGATGACATGTCAGTATGTCTGGTCCCCCAGGTGTTACAGCTGGTTTTTTTAGCCTGTAACCGCTGCTTATTTTCGATACCCGAATTTCTGATGATGCTGGGTGGGCACGGGTCACATTTGCTGAAATTCCATGAGAAAATGTCCTCTTCTATGGGGACTCGAATCAGCGGAAGTCCCATAATTATTGCAGTAGATGCACCCACATTATGTCTTGTGAATACCATTTCTCTATCTAGGAGGAATTCGGGGTTAAAGAGTGAGAAACATATACTTGTTTCAAGAGGTGTGACTAAGTAGCTCATTGGTAGCTGGATATATTGGGTTCAAATTCCGGTTAATGAGACTTTTTTCTAGTTACGTTAACGATAGCCTATAGACGATTTTCTAAAGTAAAGTAAAGTAATCCCACTACAGGCCTCAGGAGGCCCTTGGGGTAGTAGGAGGTTAAGGCTCCCACTTTTTTCTAGACAATCGACACTTGATGTCCGGTTATCAGCCCTACGTGACGGCCTCCTTTACCCCTAGAACAAGCGTCTGGTACTCATTTCAGTTAGAGGCTGAGTCGACCCCAGGGCCATAGAGCCGCCAGAAGTTTTGGGTCAGTTTAAAAATCCTGACCCCATCGGGACTTGAACCCTCGACCTTCGGGCTTGTAGCGCAGTGCCTTAACCACTACGCTACGGCGTGCCTAAAAAAATTCAAAAATTTGTTTTCATCAATTACTAGCTAATACGCCGCGTGCCCTGCTACGCCCAAATAAATGAAATGTGTTTTTATGTTTAGTTGAATAAGTAAAAAGAAAAATAATTATAAATTTATATCGTAATTATTTTATATGCCCCGCGTTTATTTTCTGATATTGCCCGCAATCTACTTATCCCGAGCTTCTTGGCATCAAAGAGGGGGGGGGGAAATCATCGTTGTGAGTTATCCGTAAAAGATAGACATATACTGTTGCCCGACTTTTTTTGTGGAATTGTTGAGATATTCACTTCTGTGAACATTAATTTGTTGCATTTGTTATGGTTTAAGCAGCGTAAGTCATTCAATCATCCAAAAAGCTACTTTGGAGTGCACCCATGCACTCTTTTTTTCTTTCTTTTTTTAGCTCCGGTCCTATAGTACGTACGGTAATATGTTATATACGTTTATTGTCCCAGAAAAAAATCTCTAAATGATGATGAAACTCCCATTCAAATTGGTTAAGTAGTTTACAGTCCATAAAGGACAGATACACACACACTCATTTATATATATTCCATTCCTTAGTGTTCTGCCCGAGGGCAGGTCTTTCACTGCAATCATAGCATTTTCTTGCTATGCTTTGCAGTTTTTCTAGGGAATTATAGATATGGTAGCTACCCGTTGCTTCCCACACCGATGAAGAATGTTGATGATAATAATAAGGATGATAATGATGATCGGATGATTTTCGGGGACCGTTGGGCCCTAAGCTTCCTGACATTTGCCTTACAGGTGAGGTAAAACCCCGAAGAAACCTCACCCAGGAGCCTGTCCCGACCGGGAATCGAACCTTTATATAGATACTTGCTCACTGGCACTATCGAACTCGTAGGTTTATGGTCGCGCGGACATAAGCTCTCCATAACCTTTATATAGATAAAGATATTAAATGAATCCTCTTATTAGAGTGTTTAAAATCATATTTACCTAGATTACTACTTGTAATTAATAAAATTAATATGTTCTTGAAATTATTCACGATAGGCTACTCCTTAGCGCAAGTGATTGGACACTCGTCCTCCAATTCTGCGCCCCGACTTCGCGTCTCGGTCGCTCCATGTGAAATTCGTGGTGGATGAATCGGACCCCGAAGAGTTTTTTCTCTCTCTCTCTCTCTCTCTCTCTCTCTCTCTCTCTCTCTCTCTCTCTCTCTCTCTCTCTTATTCGTTTTCCGCTGCCAAAAATGTAATACCATCACTTCATCACATTTATGACATTATTTCGTTTCATTTAATTTCAACTGCACCTGTGATGGTGCAACCTGTCAATCAGCCGGCATTCTTGTTATATCACATAGATTCAATAATGAGGGTCGTCTCGTCTTTCGGCCTGAAATTACGATGGACACGAATAGAGAGTGTGCATTAATTTCTATTTAATATTGTGTTTAAAATAACAGTGAGGACAGTAGTCTATAATAATGCAGAAGCTTGGTCAGAGCTAAGTTATCGTCCTTGGGATGGAATTCAACAAACGTTGAACGGTTGAGTAGAGGGGTGGAAAATAAAAGGTTGTTTAAGGATTTTGACCCCAGTTCAATGGAAAATAACATGTCATAGATAATTTGGGACTTACAGTCTGCGTCCTCTGTTTGTTTGAACAAATTCCTTCCCTCCGAGGACAGTTTATTAGTGCAGGTAGAGAATCACTCTTTACATTTTTACATGTATCTTGTAGACCTTAGGCTTCTAGAAATAATAATTACAGAATGCTCTATAACATTGTAAGATTCATGATGTGTTCCGTTGAGGTTTATTCAAAATTAATATAAAATTATAGAATATTCACCTGAAAGGTCCGTCTCCTCAACTTAATTATCATTTAACTGTAGCGCTTTCGGGACTTGTCCCATCATCGGCAGGATTCAAAACTGGTGTTTCACTGAAGATCTGGTAGAGGGGGTTGTACATGCAACCCCCTCTACCAGATCTTCAGTGAAACACCAGTATTGAATCCTGCCGATGATGGGACAAGTCCCGAAAGCGCTACAGTTAAATGATAATTAAGTTGAGGAGACGAACCTTTCAGGTGAATATTCTATAATTTTATATTAATTTTCTATAACATTGGATAATCTATAAATGCTTTTAGTTAGATTTCGTAGCTGTAACATTACTGTAGAAGGAATATCAAAATATTAATTAAAGCTATTGAAAGCCTGTAAGTTAATTAAATAAAATGTTGAAATATGAAAGGATGTAAAATCGGAATCTATTGAGTATTAGTAAAAGAGTAAGACATGGGGCTACCCTCCGTTCTTTTTAAACTAAATTATAAGGGATAATAAGAAAATCACTGCAGTACGGCATAACAATTTCAAACAACAGTCACTTTAAGAGATATTGTATATGGATGTTATAATTATATTAAGAAAGGGGAAGATTACTCAATCTACTGTATCTCTACTTAAAATTAATATAAAATTATAGAATTAATTTTGAATAAACCTCAACGGAACACATCATGAATCTTATAAAAGTTGTATCTCTACAATATCAACCAAAGGGAAAGAGAGATTTGGTAAGGCCGTAGATTGATTCACCAGGATCACTTTGAGTAAATTACAGGTGACAGATCCTACCAAAATGTTCATGATGATGTTGAATTATCTTAGCCACGTCAGATGATATACAGAGAGGAGCCTTTCAATTAAATAATATCACATAGAAATCTAACATGAAAATTTCCATAGGCAAAACAAAACCCATTAGTATGTATTCCATTCCATAGTGTTCTGCCCTAGGGCAGGTCCTTCACTGCAATTATAGCATTTTCATGCCATGCTTTGCAGTTTTACTAGGGAAGTATAGGTGTGGTAGCTTCCCGTTGCTTTCCACATCGGTGAAGGATGATGATGATGATGATGATGAGGGTGATGATGATAACCTCAAGATGTTCGGGGACGTTTTGGGCCTCAGAACTACCTGACATTTGTCCTACAAGCGAGGGAAAAAACCCTCATCCAGGAAGCCCGTCCCGACCGGTAATCGAACCCGGGCCCGCTGCGTGACAAGGCAGCGCGCTACCTCGAGACCACAGCGGTAAACTTCACCTGTATGGAAAGATAAAAAATACTTAAATAATTAGAAAGGAAGATTTTTTTTTCAAATTTCTTTATTTAGATCGTTTAATTTCCAATATAAATAATAATATTTCATAAAAACTTACAAAAATACGAGTATAACAACATTAATGAAATTATTAAACATCATTTTGGTAGTCAAAATGTCAACAATACATAATTATGGTTACATAATCACAAAAACAGTTTTAAAATATAGCACTGTATTTTATACTTCAAGTACAAATTCCGACTATAAGGAGCCGAAATGAGATTTTACGTACACTGCTTGTCAGGTAAACATGAACGTGTGTAGGAAAATTTTGTATCCTGCTTGCACAACCGGCTTCAGGATTGATGGAAATGCTTGCATAACCTATTCTTGAACGTGTGAACGTAAGCTTGCGCAAGCCTCCTCAGATAAATATAAAAATGAACTACCCTTTAATTTTGCTTCAGATTTGGTCATTGTTTATTTATTTCATGTATATATTTATTTACTGCTAATGTTTTTCTAGCGTTGGAGGTTCAACCTTGTTCTATTTTTTAGCTTAATTATTTTTTGCTTGTTGTGCCTGTTTTACGGTTATCTATCCAGCGCCTCGTGATTTCGCCAACAGCTGAAAACCGTGGCTTGTTGTATGGCGGGTCAGATATTTTTATTTTTTTCTGATTTGAGGGAAGTAGATTATACAGGGAATGATTGAAAAGCATTGGCTCAGGATAGGGATGTATGGAGAGCTTATGTCCGCGCGGCCATGAACCTACGGGTTCGATAGTGCCAGTGAGTAAGTAAGTAAGTAAATTTTTTTTCTGTGTTGTGAATTTTTTTTCGTATTCAGCCTGCAGTTGCTAGGAGAATTGGTGAGTACTAAAGGTTCTTGCAAGGGTTGAGAAGATTTTCGATTTTCCCTCAGTTCTACGTCGAAATTTTGAATTTAGAAAATATGGAATATTTTTGAGTTATTTGATGGATACAAGGAAACACTCCTACATTGTCTTTGAATTTAATAATGATTTTTCAAAGATCAAAATCATGTCCAGGTCCAGGCGGATGGACGGACGAATTTACGACACGGAATTCATCGGTTCCATTATGTATAGCATGCGGAATTTTATTGCATCTATTTTATTCTTCTCTATGACCCGACAGTCCTAGAAGGCCCTAGGCTTATCATCCAGCTACTGACCTCACGTCCACATACCTTTGTCACAGGTGGACGATAATCTGTCCCGCGCCATTGCTTAGAGGTTAAGGCAAGATGGCTTGACGCAGAGCTACGGGACTTGTGCTGGTTCGAGTTTCCACGGGGGAAGAATTTTTCTCATGGAATTTCGACCAGTATTGGACCAGTACCCATCCAGCTTCGTGAGTAATTTGGGTAGCTACAATAAGTAGCGGTTCCAGGTTGAGAAAACCAGCTATAACGTTTGGGGGGGACCGATATACTGACCACATGTCACCCCTGTACAGGATGGATGATCGTCAACTCTGATTAACAGATGTGGATGTGAGGCCAGCAGATGGATAGTAGGCCATGGACCTTCTAGGCCCGTCGCGTCGTGGAGTTTAGTTTAAGAACGATCATCTAACCAATATATAGGTGACTTGCCGTTATAATGTCGAGTTTCTCAGCCGTTATAGCTAGTTTTCTCAATCTGGAGTCTCTAGTTATTGCAAGGAAACTATCCAAATTTGTAAGGTACTTTGTGAGCATGTTCCCATACTGGCCGAAATTCCATAAGAAAATTCTTCTTGTATGGGGACTCCAAAAAGTTCAAGTCCGGAAGTTCAACATCAAGACATGTCGCCATAAAACACTCGGCTACGACGCAGGACCAAGTATTTATTACTTTCACCATAGATCGTTGGAACATGACTGTAGAACTTATAAAAGATAATTTACTTTCAAAAACGCAAAATAGGTACAAATGGATAAAATAGACATTTTATATACTGTAAAATTTATAAAATAAAATTTAAGTTAAAAAAACACAAAACAGATATTGTCCACAGACGAAGCTAATGAAAGCAGAAGTTATTTCATGCGTCATGAGTGTACCTTTATTCTCACGTAATATGCCATTGTATCGCTTGCAATTCCCTGTGCCCCCCTTCGTCCAATGCTATCATTCTTTTCGTCTGTGGCCTAATGGGTAAACTATTGTATATCTGGCTTAACTTGGCAAAGAGAGAGATGTGTAGATAAGGGTAGATCCTTGACCGCTTTCGCTCAGTCACAAAAGGAAGAACCTATTCTGTTGTCAGTTTTCGTCTTCCCCCTTTCCCCTATTAACATCTCTTGAAGAAACTCCGACAACACTGGTGCGAGAGAGAGAGTGAGCACAGTTGTCTCTTTCTACAAATTACTCGCAAAGTTAAGCCAAACGAACTATAATAACAGTAAAAACTAAAATTCGAGGTCTATTGATTAAAAACTTTCAGATTAAACAAGAAGCGTTTATCCTTAGGAAGGAGAAATATAGTTCAGTTGTCCTCGTAAATTCATTACGCTGTTTTTATGTAAATAATTTCACTACAGAAACAATTAACAGTATTAGGCGTATACCTACATTGTTATCGTTATTATTTTATTAAATTTTAAGTTAATTCTCCTCTTCTGATTTTCATAAGATAGGTCTAATTATTTACGTTCTAATTGTAGAAATTCCGTCTAGACTCGCCATCTTGGGCCGCTGTCCTATGTAGGCGTTGCTACATGTTTTCTACTAGTCTGGTACTTGCTAAGATATCGTAAACCACAATTAGACTGCAAATATTCTTAAATAAAGCAATGAGATTCGGAAAAGATAATTTATTTTAATTTACAGACCAGCCTCATGGGCTAGTGGCAAGCGTTTCTGACTACAATACATGAAGTTTCAGGTTCGATTCCCTGTCAAACCATAGGAACTTTCCCTTAAAGGGAATTAATCCTATCGTTACACATGGTCTGGAATTTAAATTAAGTTTAGGTTAAGAACTCATCTGGCGCTTATTATCATTTATCACCCATCATGTCACTAGAGTAACGTAATTCCGCTTTTCAGGTGCTCCAACTTAAGAAAGAAATGGATTACAATTCCGCCAATGCCAGGAGAGAAAGCCAAAAATGTCATAAGAGACAACCTGGTGGCATTAGACAATTTATCTACGAACTCAACACGTCGTCCATTAAAGAAAAGTTAAAGGGAACAATTACATTTAGCCAAAAATACAATAAAATGAATGTATTCAATCTAATGTAGCATATTTAGTTTCAAAATTGCACATGCTTTATTTTTGTAAATTGTAAGAATATACGTAGCTTCTTTCTATATATTACACATCCAAGTTAACTGTTCACGGGCGGAGGGGAAGAGTTTTAGCGCTAGTATCGCCGATCTACTGAATCTGTGGAAGGGATGTAGGAGAAAACTGTACATCCTATCACGTATTGAAATTTTTCAACTTCGAATGTTAGGGGAGAATCTCTAAACACGTGTGAAAGTTCTTAACATGGTTGTCAAATTAGTCATTTAAGCACGGAACGCTCAAGCGGTCGGATCATTTAAAATCACAGTATTTGTCGTCTCTCTGTTACCAGCCTCCCAATAAATCACAAGTGGCAACATGTAATGAGAAGGGCAAGGAAGGGACAGCTCATTCCTAGACGTAACCCCAAAAGTAACAGGGTTGTCAAGTTAGTCATTCTGTCACTGACCGCGCAGAACGCCGGATCATTAAAATACATAGTATTTGTCAACTCTCTACCTGCCAATCAAACAACAATTCAAAGGACAGGAAGTGGCAACATAGTAAGGAAGAGAAAGAGAAAGATAGTTTGTTAGTTAACATATTTTCCGCCTGCACAAAACACTTGGATGGGTAATACTTTCTGAAAGTAGACCTGGTATATTGTTCTAATAGTCTATTAGAAAAACAATCTTCGTAGTGTGCTAAATATTCAGCAGTTAAAAGTATTTAATCAAAATTACAGTGGGAAGTAACGCTATGAGGTACAATTTATATCCACCGCTGTGGTCTCGAGGTAGCGTGCTGCCTTGTCACGCAGCGGGTCCGGGTTCGATTCCCGGTCGGAACAGGTTCCTGGGTGAGGTTTTTTATCGGGGTTTTCCTCGCCTGTAAGACAAATGTCAGGAAGCTTAAGGCCTAACTGTTCCCCGAAAATCATCCGGCCATCATTATCATCCTTCACCGGTGTGGAAAGCAACGGGAAACTACCACACCTCTAATTATAGTGAAGCTGCAAAGCATAGCATGAAAATGCTATGATTGCAGTGAAAGACCTGCCCTCGGGCAGAATTACTTTGGATGGATATATATAAGTTAAAAATATGTCCATGTAATATTATCAAACGTGGCTCTTATAACATTGAGAGGGCCGTTGCAAATTTTATACCAACTTTATTGCAAGTCCCGCCTCATAGCCTAGCTATTTAAGGCATGGTACCTTGGTGCAGAACTACGGGACTCGCGCCGGTTCGAATTCCCAAGAGGAATACATTTTCTCATTAAATTTTGGTCATTATGGAAACGGTGCCCACCCGCATAGTGAGGAATTTGGGTAGCTACAATAAGTAGCGGCTCCAGGTTGAAAAAAAAACCAGCTCTAACGGGTGAGCTCCCGGCATGCTGATCACATGTCACTCCTATACTGCCTGTATTTTAGTCCACATCTGTGTTTAGCACATGTGGATGTGAGCTACTTATTGTAGCTACCCAAGTTCCTCACAAATCTGGGTGCTCATGGGTCCCATACTGGCCAAAATTTTCATGAGAAAATATCTTCTCCATGTGGATACGAACCAACGCAAGTCCCATAGCTCCTCACTACGGCATCATGCGCGGGATAAACGCCAATTATTTCTACTACTAATAGTTTTATATTCCTGTTAAATTTAATGAACACAAAGAGAAACTCATTGAAATTGCAATTTTTATTGTTTATTATTTCCGATTCCGATTGAGGGTCCACTTTTTTCAGCGGTTGCCCTTTTACCAGCCGGCTGCTGGCCCTTCACATCCACATGTGTCAATCACAGAGGTAGATGATCAACAGCCAGTGTAGGGGTGACATGTGGTTAGCATGTCGAGTCCCCCAGCCGTTATAGCTGGTTCCTCAACCTGGAGCCGCTACTTATTTTAGCTACCCAATTGCCTCACGATGCTGGGTGGGCACCGGTCCCATACTGGCCGAAATACCATGAGAAAATTTCTTCCCCCATGGAGACTCGAACCAGCGCAAGTCCCGTAGCTCTGCGCCAAGGCTTCCTACCTTAACCGCTCGGCTACGGCGCGGGACTTGTTTATTATTTCAGACCGATAATTTGTTTCTCTGCTACCTTGTCACTCAGCGGGCCCGGGTTCGATTCCCGGTCGGGACAGGCTACTGGGTGAGGTTTTTCTGGGGTTTTTCCTCACCTGTAAGACAAATGTCAGTAAGCTTAGGGCCCAATTGTCTCCGAAAATCATCCAGCAATCATCATCATCATCCTTCACAGGTGTGGAAAGCAAGGGGAAGCTACCACACCTACAATTCCCTAGTAAAGCTGCAAAGCATAGCATGAAAATGCTATGATTGCAGTGAAAGGCCTGACCTCTGGCAGAATTACTATGGATGGATGGATTTGTTTCTTTTAATTAAAACAAAAACAATAAATTTAAGAATACATAATGGAATTTGAGGCTTTTAAACTTTCATAAATTTTGTGACTTTTTGAATCCCCATAATTGAATTTAAAAAAAAAAGTACAATGACAAGTTTAGAAATTAAATTATATTTTATTAATTTACGTAAAAGTGGAATTAATGTACAATATGTAAGTTATTAAAAAATAATTTTGGATGTTTTCTATAAGAGACATTGGGTTTGAAAGTAAAAAAAGTTTTTTCTTATGCATGAAAAATTTCAAATTGAAATATTATTAATAAATAATTACAACAGTTTGAATAAGTACGAAATACGGTACAGGTATTCTATAAGGTATTCCAAGGTCTTTAAATGAGAATTTGGAGAGGACAAGGAACAACCCGAAGTAAATATTACTTATGACCTGCTGATTCATGCAGAATTCGAGCTAGTTTTTCACTTCATCATTTTGTGAGGAGGAGTCTTTCGCATGCATTTTGGATGCCAAAAATAGCTAACATTTGTTAAAAAGCCTGGTCTTCTCTATCTTTACTTGGGGCGACTCATGTTGGAATCTACACGTGCTTGCAGACAATATAATAATATCATCAGTAACTTGGCAACTACTTGCTGTCCGAGCTTTCCTACACTTTGTTTACTGAAAGCCGATTGTCTAGTCCAAAATAATGGCGTCCTCATTTAATTCGATACACTGCATTGCTATATCACATCTATTTGAATCATAACGTACCACAGCCGTCTTCCGTATCGGAAAAATGCGAAATATGACAAACATTCCAAAGCAATAATTAACACGGGCTAGTATACAAACATGAACAGGTAATTTGTCACAAGATCCGGGGTTATACAAAATGTATGTATTTACAATTATTGATATTTTTATATTGACATATTGTTATCATAGAATTTTCTATCATCATCGTATGCAGCAGCCAAAGGAGAAAGAACTTGTCCTGTTTAGGTCTCAGTAACTGTTCAGTAACTCAGAAGAGTTGATCTTAGCTTTGTTTCCCAACTGGGTATTACGTATTTTAGGATTGAATTTGGCAGTGTTTTTCTATAGTCTTAACTATATCAGGCAAAATAAATAATAATAATAATAATATTATTATTATTATTATTATTATTATTATTATTAGTATTACCAATTCTAACATGATATCGGAACAGACCAGCAGGTCTAATCCTTGATGCTGGTGATGATAATTTTTAGTATTATTATTCGTTATTCTAATATGTAGTCTTCATTTATTTCCTCAATTTTATATTTTTCCCAGAATGGATTCAACTTTAAGTTCTGATAATATTTCTGTGTTTGTTTTATGATCTTCCCTAATGTATGTTGCTGTTCTCTTCGTAAATTTCATCTCTGCTGCCTTGATGCGGGATTTATCTTGTTTTATAACCCATGTTTCACATCATCATCATCATCCTAAGGCGCGACAACTTCAAAAGTGAAAGTATTGGCCTTCTCAACAATCCTCCTCCATGCCAATCTGTCACTTGCCATATTCAAATTAGTCACTTTCATTTTCTTTAGATCGTTCATTATGTCATCCTCCCATCTGATCTTCGGTCTTCCAACAGCTCTGCCTCCTATAGGTTTCCATTTATAGGGTTTTTTGACCAGTCTCTGATCATCCATTCTTATCAAATGACCAAGCCAACCAATTCTGAGAGATCTTACACGGTTTACTATATTCTGATTTTTTATTAATTTGTTTAGTTTGTTATTTATTTTGATTCTCCAACAGTTATCAGTTCCACTATTTGGTCCAAATATTATTGTTAAACATTTTCTTTCAGAAATTAATAATTTCTGTTTTATTGTTTCTTCTAGGATCCAAGTTTCACCAATATATGTGACTACTGGTCTAATGAGTGTTTTGTATAACCTTATTTTTACAGTTTTTTTATATTAATTTGCTTTTAAATAAGGTTCTGCCATGTTTCACATCCCGATATTAATATGGGTTCTACAAGAGAGTTACAGAATTTTATTCTTGTGAGCTTTTTATACTTGAAAAGGTTTTAATATTCTAAATTTATATTGTCATAGTGATAATATTTAATACAGCAACGCAAAATGCATTGTGCTCCACATATAACTTATATGAATACTTCACCAATTTCGCCAATTTAAGGTTTAAAGAGCGTCATTAAAAAAAAATACTAACGTATAAATTTGGCAACGATTAATTTTTAAATAATCTTTTGAAATTAATAATTTTCAGTACATTCCTACAATTAATAGAACTCTAGCTTCCAGTTTTTTTTTTATTCTGACTGACGTCACATGTTTTAGTTTTATTATTTCGATAGGGAGGTAAGTGAACAGTTTCCAGATGGTACGTGTTGAAAATACAAAATATTAAATTTTAAAGATGGAAAGGTTCCATCAAAGGAGACAATGAATTTGAATCAAAATCAAAAAAGATGTTAGACAAGATGATGATATTAAAACTCCATGACACGACAGGCCCTTACCTACAAGCCCGCTGCTGGCCTCACATCTACATGTGTTAATCATAGAGATAGATGATCATCCTTCAGTATAGGGGTGACATGTAGTCAGCATGTCGGGTCCCCAGTCGTTATAACTAGCTTTTTCAACCTGGATGATGATATTAAACGCAGGATAAATAAGGGAAGATTAGCATAAACATTGTTAAGTAAAAAAATGTGGCGCAAAAGTATTTTTAGACTAACTAAAATTGCTGTATACAAATCTGTAGCTTAAAATAGAGTGACTTATAGAGCGGAACCATGTGATTTAAGTCAGAATTAAAAAGAAAAAAAAACGTATTAACATTGGAAATGGAATTCACCGAGCACTCGGCGCTCTAGACTTGGGGGGGGGGGGAAAGGAAAGAAAAAATGCAAATATAGATAAGAAATGAATAAAGATGCTTCAATATTTAATTAGGTATGTCAAATATAGACAAATAGAATGGCATACGCATGTAAAATGAATGGGGGATGAAAGAATGCTAAAAAATATGTTTGAATGTATGTTATGAGGAAGGAGAAGAAGAGGTAGACCTTAGCATTCGAAGTGTCAATAGAAACAATAAAAGAAAAGAGAAGATGGAGAAATTTTGAGGAAAAGAATAAGACAGTAAAGATTTGTCACATGAATATGTTTTATTCATGTTTTTGGTAATAAAAATACTGAAACATGTTTAGACATGTTCAAGGTGGGGCAAGGATGCTACCTTGCGGAAGTTACTTAACGAACTGACTAACTCACTGGCACTATCAAACCCGTAGCCTTCATGGCCGCGCGGACATAAGCTCTCCATACATCCCTATCCTGAGCTAACGTTTTCCAATCATTCCCTGTATAATCCACTTCCCTCAAATCATAGTTAATGTTATTCTCCCACCTCATTATTGGTCTACCAACTGGTTGTTTTCCCTCTGGATTTTTCTACAAAAAGCTTTCATGCACGTCTTTCATTCCCCATTCGTGCCACATGTCCTGCCCACTCTCTACGACACTTAACTCTTATTATATCCGGATTCCATAAAGACCATGTAGATCACTGTCGTGTAGTCTTTTCCATTCACCTGTCTGTTCATCTCTCTTTGGTCCAAAAATTTTCCTAAGAGCTTTATTCTCAAATACTCGTAACCTCCTTTCCTCCCTTAAAGTAAGAGTCCATGTTTCGCATCTATATAATATAACTGGCAGAATAATATTTTAATATATTTTCATTTAACTAAACTAATTAAAAACTATTAATGGCGCGACAGAAAGTCCTTGGTCTACCAGCTGCTGGCTTCACATCCACATCTGTTAATCATAGAGGTACAAAATCATCTAGCCACCATAGGTGTAAATGTGGTCAGTACGTAGGGTCTCCTAGCCGTTGTAACTAGTTTTCTCAACTTGAAGTCACTATTTATTGTAGCTACCCAAAATTCTCATGTGGTCACTGGTTCCATACTTTACTGAAATTCTTTGAGAAAATATCTTCTCAATGAGGATTAGAGCGAGCGCAAATTCCGTATCTCTGCACCAAAGCTACGGCCCGGGACATCAAGCATAATTTAGTTATGCTTATTTAGGCCTGTCTATAGATATCATCGAGTGACAAGTGGTTAGCTCATTGCTTCAAAAAGAACTGTAGTAAGAAATTAAGGTATTAATGTAGTTGGATGGGAAAGTCCGATGTTCTAATTTAGGCCTGAGGTTCTTTTACGAGCCCGAGAAACTTGAGACTCAGGACCCAAGAATTAAAATCTCTTCTCGGCCGTGTTTAAACCCGCTACCCTCGAGATTAGAAACAAGGAACTTAATCTCTAGACAATCGAGACCGATTCACAAATATATTATAGTAAATGTAAAGTAATTCCACTACAGGCCATAGGAGACTCTCGGCGTAGTAGGAGGTTAAGGCTCCCACTTTTTCTAGACAAACGGAATTTGTTGTTAGCCCTGCGTTACGGCCGCCTTTGCCCCTAGAACAAGCGTCATGTGCTCATTTCAGTTAGAGGCTGAGTCGACCCCAGTGCCATGGTGTTACCAGAAGGCTTGAGTCGTAAATCCAAGCTGATTTTTTTAAAATGTAATTTTTATGACGTAATGGGCAGACTTGCACATGTGTGTGTGCACGTGCGTGCATGTATACATTATGACATAAAGTTGACTCTTGGAGGCATTGCAACTTGACCTTACCTATTTTATAGTAATTATCTGTTTCTACTTTTAATAGAACCAGGAATCAGTGTTGTACGAGTAAAGTAAAGTAAAAGTGATCCCACAACAGACCCGGAGGTCCTTGGGGTAGTAGGAGGTTAAGGCTCCCACTTTTTCTAGACAATCGGCATTTTTATGTCAGCCGGGTTGTCAGCCCTGCGTGACGGCCGCCTTTACCCCAGAACAGGCGTCTGGTACTCATTTCCGTTAGAGGCTGAGTCGACCCAGGGCCATAGTGCCGCCAGAGGGTTTGGGTCAGTTTAAAAATCCTGGCCCCAACGGGACTTGAACCCTCGACCCTCCGGCTTGTAGCTCAGTGCCTTAACCACTACGCTAAGGCGTGCGAGTACGAGTATCAAGTAAAACTTGGTATTATATACGACAAAATACACCCCAGCTGTCATTGGCCGATATATTTTAATTGTAATCGAAATTTCGTTTGAGCGGAAGACACATTACTCTGCAGGACTATAATAAATGTAACTGCCACGCCACAGGACCTTGAAGAAACACTTAATATTTTATAATTGTTACTTAACTTCTATTAAATCTCATTTTACGATTTTAAAATCTATTGTGGATTGTTTGATAATTTTAATAGCCTAATATCTTTATTTGTGGACCATTTAAGTTATTTAGGAACTAATTCAAATAAGTGCAACTTCATCACATAAAATTCGAAATAAATTATTATGATTATTATTTATGACTTTCTAAAATACTATAGTTTTTCCTCAACCAAAGTTGAAAAAATATATAAAATGTCCAATATTGTATCTTCTTTCTCCACTGTTCCCTATTCAAGTCTTGTAGGCCTTCAAGTTCCATATGTCTTCTTGTTATATTTATCCAGTTTCCAGGCTTCTTCTTTCCATATTTCTCCCATCTGGTGTCCATCATATCACTTCCATTGTAATATTTTCCCGTGTTTTGCTGCATCGTCCTGCGTCATATTCGAATGGTTAAGGCAAGACGCCTTGGCGCAGACCTACGGGACTTGCGCCTGTTCGAGGCTCCATGTGGGAAGAAACTTTCTCACGAAATTTCGGCCAGTATGGGACCGGTATCGTGAGGAAGGGATAACTGCAATAAGTAGCGGTTCCAGGTAGAGAAAACCAGCTATAACGGCTGGGGGACCCGATATGCTGACAACATGTCATCCCTACACTGGCTGAATGATCGTCTACCTCTGTGATTAACGCATTTAAATGTGAAGCTAGGAGCCGGCTGGTAGGCCAATGGCCTTCTAGGCCTGACGCGCCATTGAGTTTTTTTTAAAGTTCCATTACATCTTTACCTAGGCCTATAATCATTAAACATCTTATTTCTACATTCTTTATTTTTTTATTTCGTTTTGAAAGTAATGCATTCGATGTTTTGCATTTGTTTAAGAACATAATTTATTTTTTACAAAATGTATTAAACATATTTATATTTTACATTCTTTACAGAGTAAAGAACGAACATAAACATTGGAAATTCAAATAAGTTTGTAGCGACTTGGTTTTACCAACCACGCTCTGCTTAATCATATTGTACGTAGAGAGAGAGAAAGAGTACAAATACGAATACGTTACTGCTACCTTCCGGGATCGTTGGGTTATGATATTGCTGTACTTAGTAAAAGGTTCCAAACATTCAACGAAGTTATTTACAACAAAACAGCCTGCCTCGGGCCCATAGAAGGCGGCTAACCATTCATCTTTCTTTTTCCACTTGAACATGCATGTGAATATAACACTGATTATAATTTGCATGGACTGAACTAATTTCGTTATGGGATAGAGAACAATGGCTATTCTTTAAATAAGAACAAGGGGAGTAGCATAAAATATTGGTTTTTAATACAAAAATAAGTGTGGATTATTATAAAAAATAAAGTAATATAAACAACAGAAACTATATCTTGGAACAATCAATCAAACCCCAATAATAAACAAAACATAATAAGATAACGACGTACCATTCAAACAATCACACTCAAACGTCTCTAAGCAGAATCGGAAATCCTTCTTCCATGCTGACTTAGATTAAATTAAATCCAACCATTCTTCGGTTTACAATCCACATGCTTATCTTCTGCATTACCATGCTAACTTCACCCTTTGCATGGTACTCCAGAGTAGGATTCCAACACTGAATCCACTCGTAAAGAACCCAAACGCCACTTGTTAGGCCGATCGACTGACTGTCCAAGTCCACTGAGATTGCCGAGCATATATCAGGTTCGCCAGGAGAAGGGATGTGCGCTACCAAGATGCGCAATGGAAAGGGTAAAGAAGGAAGGGGTAACCACACGGAACACAGGAAACATTGGCAGGCTTCACAAATGTTCGTAAGCGGGAAGGAGCACGAAGATGATAACTGAACCGCAAAAGGCACTTTCGGTTCAATAGCTCCCGCTACACCCTCCGGGTAAAAAGAAAAAGTCCATAGACTTCCAAATAAAGTCCAGAGAAGCAATCCCACGTTGGGAGGGGAACATAAGCACTATTGGATTCCAGCGGTAACTTCAAAGCAAATCTTCCATCGTCCCCAATATCACGATCACCACACCTGCTTTCATGTAGACTATTCCAGCGCTGAAAAATAGACTCCAATTTGATTCAGCCGCCATAGCACAACATTGCGGCGTTCCAGGTGAAGACTCGGGTGACGATAATCCTCGGATTGCCGGATCGCAATCCCGTTCCACCGCTTTCCAGGAATCCATAGTTCCAAAGCCACTATGTCGGTCAGCTGGGCACTCGGGGGTCGGCCGGATCCTCCAAGCGCTCGACTGCCGAACACTCCAGGCATATAGACTGTAGAACTGCCAACGTTTTAAGGAAAGGTAAGCATACAAACTGAAACAAAGAACAGGCGAAAACAGGAAAGCAGAACCATAGATATGCTTAATTTAACATGTGTCATAATACATAGTAATTTAGCTTTAACATTCAGCTCTTTTTCATTTATAACAAACATGCTTGAATTTACTGGATATCACTACATCTTTTTAGCTGACTCACATGCTGTTTCATAACATGGCCACTGACGTTTTCTAACTCCAAAGTAACTGGTGTAAGAAAACGTTTTACAACATACGGTTCAGACCATTTGAACATAAGTTTTCCCATACGTTGCTCCCCACGATTACTGAGTGGGTAAAGGCGGTAACGTACTCGATCGCCAACTTTATAAGAGACATCCTTCCTATCCTTATTATACCTGTTAGCTACGTTCTCTTTAGCGAGCTTAAGGTTCTTGAATGCTTCCTCCCATTTCTGAACTTTATCGGCTTGTTTCAAATCACTTAAATCGGCTTCCGTGATGTGCCAATTTAACTCTAAGGGATGCATAATACGTCTACCCAAAAACAATTCGGCAGGGGTAGTTTTTGTCGACTCATGGACCGCATCATTACAACCCAAAGCAAACAACGGCAAATGTTGATCCCAAACATTTTGCTTGACATTATGAAAAATGGTAAGCCCTGCTTTCAACGAGCGGAAAAACCTCTCACAAAGGTTAGGTTTTGGATAATGGGGAGAAGTAGTAATGCGACGAACACCCCAATCGAAACACATATTCTTAAACATACGAGAAGTAAAGGCCTTAGCATTATCCGAAACAATGGATTCAGGCACACCAAAGCTCGGAAAAAAGTTTCTAGTGAAGAATTCTACAACTGCATTAGATTTCAAGGATCTCACAGGATGAAGCACCACGTATTTAGAGAACCCGTCGACAACTGCTAGAACCCCAACATTACCTCGCTTAGAGCGAACTAAGGGACCAAAGAAATCAATAAAGAGTCTTTGCATGGGAGCTGTGGAGGGCTCCGCCGAATGAAGACCAACTTTAGTATTAGGGGCAGGCTTAGCTCGCTGACAATCAACGCAATTCAAAATGTATTTACGCACATCCTCACCCATATGAGGCCAATAATATTGTCTATTGAGCTTTTCCATAGTCTTGGCAATGCCCAAATGCATGCCCAAAGGAGAATCGTGATAATACTTGAGCAAAACAGGCCGCAGTACTACGGGAACCAACACACGATTCTTCGGACCTTTTCGAGGATTGTACACTAATAGACCTCTATGTAAAGAGAAATCTGGACTATTAGTGCCAGCTCTAACTTGAGCAAACAATCTCTTACAATCATCATCTTCTTGTTGATGCAATTTAAGATCTTTAAATGATGCAGGAAAGTTCGATAGAAGATTGACTTGAGGGTGCTCCGGAACTTCATCTTCATGGAACAGTCGCGATAAACCATCAGCTACCGCATTATCAGATCCTCTAACATGAACTACTTCAAAATTGAAAGCAGAAAGACGCACAACCCACCTACCGATTCTACCCAGGGTACCACTGTTCTTACATAACCAAGAAACTGCTTGATTATCTGAGTGAACCACAAAACGGTTATGTTCCAAAAAGGTACGGAACTTCTCACAACCGAAAACAATAGCTAAAATCTCTCTTTCGTAAATGCTGTATTTAATTTCGGCTTCATTTAAAGTGCGACTAGCATATCCCACAGGCGCTAAATTGCCTTCAATTTCCTGATTAAGAACCGCACCTAACGCCCTATCACTGGCGTCACACTGAAGAATAAATTTCTTATTGAAATCGGGAACCTGTAAAGTGGGAGCCTCGCAAAGAGCTAATTTAAGACTTTGAAAAGAAGCTTCGCATTCTTGACTCCATAAGAATTTAGTTTTCTTTTTCTTCAAGTTATTCAAAGGAAGGGCAACCTGAGAGAAGTTAGGAATAAATCTGGCATAAAAGCCCACCATTCCCATGAAACTTCTAACGCCTTTCAAATTCTTAGGTGTAGGAAGATTTTTGATGGCTTCAACTCTCTCCGGGTTCACCTGGATACCTTCGGCTGACAGCAAATGACCCAAAAACTTTATCTTAGAACATCCCAAAGTGATCTTTTCAGGATTAACAGTAAATCCTTTATTGTTTAACCTTTCAAAGACTTCTCTCAAATGAGCAAGATGTTGCTGCATATCAGAAGAATACACAATGAGATCATCACAGTATTGAAAAACATACTTGTATTTCAAATCTCCAAACAATTTGTCTAATTCACGACTCAATACTTGACTACCCACACTCAAACCCATAGGCAACATATTAAACTCGTAAAGACCATTGGGAGTGACAAAAGCCGTGTACTTTCTACTGGATGGAGTTAATGGTATTTGGAAAAGGCGGAATGCAAATCAATTACGGAGAACACTTTGGCTCCATGAAATATTTGGAAAGCTGCTTCCAAAGTGGGCAATGGGAAACAATCAAACACCACTTTATTATTAAGCTTCCTATAATCGATAACCAACCTATGGCCTCCACTAGGTTTTGGAACAAGAAAGGCTGGGCTCGCATAACTAGAACGACTTGGCCTAATAACACCTTGTTGCATAAGCTTATGAATTTCGCTTTGTAATAACTGCAACTTAGGTGGAGAAAACTGAAAAGGTGGAGACCGCACAGGGACATTATCCAACAATTCCAGTTCACAAAAACTGTTTTTTTGCTCTCCCTAATCGATCACTAAATAATCCAGGGAATTCTTTCACCAATTTAGATAATTCCTCATCCTCCTCAAGATTATTGAGAGACATAACACAACATTGTTCCGAAGGATTCTTACCATATGCATGCCCATACATACAAGGATGTACGTTAAACGGCAGCGAAACGTCTCGAGCAAATCTGAAATTACAGACTCTATTCTGAAAATCGATTTTCATGCCGGATTTCGACATAAAGTCGTAACCTAGAATAATAGGAACAGGTAACTCTTGGGCCACATAAAACAACTGGTCCCATGAAAACTTATTTATCTTTAAGTGTAAACGAACCATCTTATCTACAGAGAAAACTTGATTGTTGACTGATTTACACTTCAAAGAAGTCTTCTTCAAAAATTTCTTAGGTAAAGCAGAGATAAAGTCTTCTCGCACAAGAGAAATTGATGCCCCACTATCCAATAAACCGTCTATTTTCTGGTGGAAAACTTCCACCGGTAAATGAGGCAGATTTGCCGAAAAAGATGACGGTCTATTTTTCCCTGAAGGAAATACTCTCTTAGAAGTTTGAATTCTTTTCTTATACTTTCTCGAGGAAAAAGTCCCAACATTAACCTGAGGAATGGTTAAATCTTTGGACCGACATTCTCTAGACAAATGCCCATACCGCTGACATTTCCAACACTGTAGATTCTTCTTTGAATGCCAAGAAGGACGATTCGTCGAAGTATTAGACTTACTTAAATTGTCAGTTTTACTTCTTTCACTAAAGTCCCTCTGTCTTTCAGCAATTTCAAAGTCCGCCACTTTTCTGGCTAAGAGACACATTTCGGCTATATTTTGAGGTTTTGTAGAAAATACCAAATGCTGTCTAGTAGCCGGGGACATATTTTGCAGAATGAGATCAATTAACTTTTCTTCAGAAAATAAAGGATTCAACACAAGTGAAGCTCCTTGTATATTGGCGATAAATTCCAACAAAGATTCCTTAGGCAGTTGGAATCGACGTGACACAAATTTAATCCAAAAGTCTTCCAACAATCTAGGAGGCAACAACGAACACTTCACATGTTCTAAACTTTCCATCCAAGAGAATCTCAACTTAACAACTTCACTCCAGATTTTCAATAAAATTCCTCCGATGCAACTCAAAATCGAGTTCACAAAATACTCATCGGGAACCAATTTCAATTCAAAAATCGAATTAATTTTGATGAGGAAGACCACTAACGATTCCTTATCTTCACCATCACAGGGATCAACTTTTCTAATCAACTCTCGGAAAATCCGCTGATTATTCTGCTCCATAAAAGAAGAAAGGTTGGAGACAGTTCCACTAGATAAATCTTTGATAGAGCTAAGTCTACGATCACTCATGCTCTTGTGTTGTTCTGCCAAATAATCTTCTTGGGTTGCACCATCTACAATGAACTTACGCTTTATTAATATTTGTTCAGGCTGGGAGAGAGAATTCATGTAATTTTTAAGCCGCTGACGTAATGTGTTTACATCACCTTCAACTTCTATACCTAGCAGGCCTAATTCACAAACGAGCTTATCTTTGGATACTATATCTACCCAGCTAGGCATGTTTACTAAATATAATAGACACAAGATGTAAACAACAATAAGCAAACGTAGTATTACTTGCATAAATCAGTCTCTGTTTTGGAACGAAGAAAGATGAATCAATGTTTACGTAATGTACAACAAACACGTAAACCAGTACTTAATAACTTCAACATAAGTACAGCATATCTTTCAATATGAAAAATACAAAGTAAACACTTTGTTACCATTTGGGCGCAATTAAACCCAAAAAAACCCTTAACCACGCTCTGAGAAACCATTTTGTAGCGACTTGGTTTTACCAACCACGCTCTGCTTAATCATATTGTACGTAGAGAGAGAGAAAGAGTACAAATACGAATACGTTACTGCTACCTTCCGGGATCGTTGGGTTATGATATTGCTGTACTTAGTAAAAGGTTCCAAACATTCAACGAAGTTATTTACAACAAAACAGCCTGCCTCGGGCCCATAGAAGGCGGCTAACCATTCATCTTTCTTTTTCCACTTGAACATGCATGTGAATATAACACTGATTATAATTTGCATGGACTGAACTAATTTCGTTATGGGATAGAGAACAATGGCTATTCTTTAAATAAGAACAAGGGGAGTAGCATAAAATATTGGTTTTTAATACAAAAATAAGTGTGGATTATTATAAAAAATAAAGTAATATAAACAACAGAACTATATCTTGGAACAATCAATCAAACCCCAATAATAAACAAAACATAATAAGATAACGACGTACCATTCAAACAATCACACTCAAACGTCTCTAAGCAGAATCGGAAATCCTTCTTCCATGCTGACTTAGATTAAATTAAATCCAACCATTCTTCGGTTTACAATCCACATGCTTATCTTCTGCATTACCATGCTAACTTCACCCTTTGCATGGTA
Organism: Diploptera punctata; assembly: GCA_030220185.1. NCBI lineage: Eukaryota > Metazoa > Arthropoda > Insecta > Blattodea > Blaberidae > Diploptera > Diploptera punctata. The sequence continues at coordinate 322,062 of JASPKZ010007370.1, read as the reverse complement.
CTCCAGAGTAGGATTCCAACACTGAATCCACTCGTAAAGAACCCAAACGCCACTTGTTAGGCCGATCGACTGACTGTTTAAGTCCACTGAGATTTCCGAGCATATATCAGGTTCGCCAGGAGAAGGGATGTGCGCTACCAAGATGCGCAATGGAAAGGGTAAAGAAGGAAGGGGTAACCACACGGAACACAGGAAACATTGGCAGGCTTCACAAATGTTCGTAAGCGGGAAGGAGCACGAAGATGATAACTGAACCGCAAAAGGCACTTTCGGTTCAAGTTCTCCACGCAGGAACTGCTTAAACTAAGCGAATTCCTCAGAAGTGATTTGCTGGTTTACGGAATACATCTTTATTTTGTTAATTAAATCGTATGTTGCAAGAAAATAAACATGGCTGCCGCTAGAACGATTTTTTTTTATTTCGGGTTTCAGGTAAAATCACCACTTCTAATAGTTGAATTTAGCTGATATTTTGAGAATAGCTTTTCGTTTTATTTCAATGACATATACCGAGTTTCGTTGGGAGAGATGAAAATTCCGGCCGCTAGAGCGGTTTTAAACTTTAACCTTCGGTTAATCGCCTCTCGCAATGGGCAAGGTTTTGTTGATTAACGAACTCTACCTACTTACTTACTTACTCACTGGCACTATCGAACCCGTAGGTACGACAGTAGTGAAGAACTACATAGATTATACGCCAAAGAGCGACTAACCTTTAGATAATCGTTTCCCAACCTGTGGTTCCCCCAGGGGGTTCGCAGAATATTTCAAGGGGTTCGCCAAAACTTTTTCGTAATGGCGGGTTTCGAGGTTAGGCCCATTATTATTTCCTTCATTTCTGCGGCATTGTAATAATAATAATAATAATAATAATAATAATAATAATAATAATAATAATAATAATAATACTTACTTACTCACTGGCACTATCGAACCCGTAGGTTCATGGCCGCGCGGACATAAGCTCTCCATACATCCCTATCCTTAGCCAATGCTTTCCAATCATTCCCTGTATAATCTACTTCCCTCAAATCATAGTTAATGTTGTTCTCCCACCTCATTCTTGGTCTCCCAAACTGGGCGTTTTCCTTCTGAGGGACTTTCCTGAGCGACGAAGGTTGTCCGTCCAGGCCTCTTTCATTCCCATACGCGCAACATGTCCTGCCCATCGCAATCTACGAGACTTAACTGTTCTTATTATATCTGGCTTCCTATAAAGATCATGTAGTTCATTGTTATGTAGCCTTCTCCATTCAGCTGTCTGTTCATCTCTCTTTGGTCCAAAAATCCTCCTCAGAACCTTATTCTCAAATACTCTTAATCTCCTTTCCTCCCTTAAAGTAAGAGTCCATGTTTCGCACCCATATAATATATCTGGTAGAATAATAGTTTTATATATTTTCAGTTTAACGTTTTTTGAAAGGAGTTGGGACATCAAGAGTCTCTGCAATGCATAATAGCACGCATTTCCAGAATTGAGCCTATGTTTAATTTCTTTGTGCATCTCATTCCTATTTGTGATTGTTGTTCCTAGGTATTTGAATTCAGCCACTTCCTCAAAATTTCCCTCATTTGTCATTAGCTGTCCATTTCCATTATTTAATGAATTTCTACGTGTGACCATATATTTAGTTTTATTGGTATTTACTTCCAGTCCTAATTTCTTAGTGTTACTCAATAACGAACTCTACCTAACTTTTCTTAATTGATTTATATAAGCTGGTTCAGAAAAAATACGGTTTCTAGAAGACACACATGCACTTACCTACATACGTATAAGAAAATTCCACGACGAAACAAGCCTATCAGCCGGATGCTTGCCTCACGTCCACATGTGCTAATCACATAGGACGACGATCTACCAGTATAGGGGTAAGCATAATAATAAAGAGAGAGGTGCGCCTGAATAGACATTAGGAATAATTCACCTTTTTGATCTTGCTGAGTTCGGAGGTAGATTTTTCTTTTTTTCCACACTTCAGGATGTTGTATCTTTCGCATTGTTTCTTGCACAGTTCACATACACAACTTTCACAAGGCTCTTGGTATTTTTTTTTCGCACAATTCGTGGTGGAAACCATGGGCTGCTAATTTTATGATAATATGTCTCTGGGGTTGGTTTTTCTCGGTCCAGGATCTGTACATCATCGCGCTTTAGCTATAAAAATCCTCGTGGATCTCCCTCCTCTTTATCATCCTTTCTTCTATCAGTTCGTTGTATGGGCCGGTGGATGGTAGCAGAGATTGCAGTCTAATGTCTTCAAAGAAGAAGGTCTCTTTCGCGAGTTCATTTTGATGTTTGTCCCTATGCCCAGAGCTTTCTTGAGATATCCTCCTTTTACTTGTTCTAGCCTGTTGAGGTCTTTTTTTCAGTTTCTCCCCTATCAATTCTATTCCATATATTGCGTTTGGTACTATTTTCGCTTGAAATAGAGTCATTGCTGTATCAAGTGCTAGTAGTTGTAAGTTCTTTATATCATACATGACAGCTACCCTGTCTTGTATGTGTATCCTGAATGATGAGATTGTCAGTTGTAATGTAACTCCCAGATACTTGAAGTTGTTTACTGTTGTTAATGGGGTTCCAGGTTCCATTTAGCATTAGATCATCATTCAGTGGTAATCTTCCTCCTTTGCGGAAAACCATCTGCACATTTTTTGTTTCGTTGACATCAAATTTGTCATCTACCCATTTTTTCAATCTTATGAATGCTACCTGTAATTCTTCCTTGTCCGGAGATCCCAATACCATGTCGTCCGCGTACGTGATCATATTTGTTTGTGGTAGATCCATTACTATTTTAGTTATGTCTGCGGTGTCTATGTTGAATAGAAGGGGGTTGATAGGATCTCCCTGCAGTATCCGTTTGTCTGCGTTATGTACGCCGATGAAGTTATTCAGTCTTCAATTTGGACCAGGTCGGGTAAGCATAATGACCTCATGTTACCCTTATATCGTTACCTCTACCCAGTTTTGCCGATTTTCTCAACCTGGAGGCGCTACTTATTGTAGTTACTTAACTTCCTCGCGAAGCTGGGCGGAACTATAGTTGGACCAACGGATCTGTGCCCCCGTAAGAAATGCGAACTAAACACTAATTCCGTTTCTCCCTCGGTAAATTATTTCCCTACCTGCATTCTTGCCTGTCTCTATTTTCTATCTCTCTCTTTCTCCCCTCCCATTATACTCGCAGTTTTGAGCTTTCTTGCGGGATATTATTTGCACCCACAGTCCAGCGTTGTCAACTCAGTATCAGTTTGTTATGTTATATAGTATGTAAATTGTAAATTATTATCATTAGCTTAATTCATAAGCATAAATTAGAATTCCTGTATAGTATCAGTATGTTATATAATATATAAATAAAATCGTAGCATGTAGTAACTTCGCCATAGCCGGTCCCTAGCCTGGATGAGAAAGAAGAGGGCACATGATTGTGTATTCATACCTAAAATTTTATAATTTTGTTAGGACATCAAGATTATGTTCCAAATCTAACCAAATAAGACAATGAGGTGAAGGAGAAATATTTATGACGAAACATTTATCTTTAAAAACAACATATTTTAATTCCCTTCACGTAATTTCCATTTAACCAATAAATATCCACTATTATAATTATATCCATTAATCGTAGAAATCAATTAGTGTCATTAGACCTACTTAAATTAAATATGAAGACGTAATAATTAACCTTACATTATTCAAGAGCCTGACACCGGGGGAAGTTTGGCAACGTCCCTACTCGGTCAGTTACAGTGGCTTCTATTTGTCGTAGTGGGAGGGGAGCGCGTTGGAATGGTGTGAGAACTGACGTGTAATTTTCGAAGAACGATGCCAGCGCTACAGGGGCGCAGATCCGTTGGTCCGACTATAGTTCCATACTAGTCAAAATTCCATTAAACATTTATTTTCCCATGGGAACTTCAACCAGTACAACTTCAGTAGCTCAGCACTAAACGGACGGTACTTTAAACCGCTCGGGACACACACATATGCAGTATATACTTCTGTCGTGTGTATACGTTAATTTTCGGTGTCTAAATAGGTAGGATACACGAAGATTTGTAAAAAAAAAATACAAAAAAAATATTTTCGGCTGTTGTAGGGTTCAGGTCGCAAAAAAATTTCAATTTAATATCTTATTCCACTGATGCACTAAACACTTTTAAACACGTTTAAAACACTTTGCAACACTTTTAAACACATTTTAAACATCTTCCAATGTTGCAACGATCTTTTTTTTTATATTTATATATTTACGTAAAACATGGTCGTGCTACATTGCTTACTTGCTACTCCCTGCTATTTTCCCTCCTCTTCCTATGTTGTTCCAGCGTTGCCACCATCAACAACCCAAAATACTCCAGATGTTGCCAACCATTTCCACGTTCCCTGGATTTCACCTACGTTAGAGTAATTGATTTGTGTTACAGTAATTGATTTAGGTTTGGTTAGCTTTTAGGTTCCTTGCTTTTTAAATATGATTCCACGTTCCCTGGATTTCACCTACGTTAGAGTAATTGATTTGTGTCACAGTAATTGATTTAGGTTTGGTTAGCTTTTAGGTTCCTTGCTTTTTAAATGTGATGTTATACGTAAAATAAATTACCTCTTCATATCTGTTATTCTGTGAAAAATTCGAAATATCGGACGGTTACCACGTAAAATAATATTTCCACTAGTTCATGTCGTGTTAATTATACATTTTTAGACAAGTTCTGGGAATTTTGTGTCAATGTTGGTCATACTGATTTCACATACATATACCGCCAACTGCTGGAGGTTGCATTTATCTACCTGGGATAATTGGAGCACTTGCGCATGCGCACTGCGATGCTATAGAACTTTGAAGAATTTTCTTGCGACCCGAAGTGTAGCATATCCATAGTACATCATTGAAGCTGAAAATAAAATCTGGGGAAAATTTAACGTAAAAGGTGCTGCTTAATACGAAGATGATGAAATTGTTTATACAGTAATAGAAAACTTTGTGGAATTTGTTAGTTATAGGTGTCTTTTGTGAATAAAGCATGGGTGAATAATGTAACATTTCAACCCTTCCAAATGAATCAGAAGGTACAAACAAAGAACAAATTCAAGATATGGAAATACCTGGCCCGGAGGGTGTTCTGAAATGTTCAAAATATATTTGCAGGTACAATTTCATCATCTTCTTCCAGGGATTAACACTGTTGGCTCGTTCCGGTTTCATGAAAGCTAGAATTGTTAAAATTGTTCAGACCATCTTCTGTGTGGGCGACCAACATTTCATTGTTGAAAAAAGTGGGATGTCCAAAATAGTGGTAGCTAATATGTATATGAACTTCTATATCTCATTTGAATGTAAAATAGGAAAAATCCTTATGGATGTATTTTGACATTTTAATTTCTCTCAACATATTTATTATATCTCCATTTGTGAATTACGAAACTTTCAAGTGTCCCATTTTATTAACTAATTGGGATGGAAAATCTTAAATCAAGTGTAAAAGCACAAGTACATTCTACAGATCATAGCCTATATGGAATTGAGTGTATGGATGGATAAACACAGTAGATTGGAAAAATTTACTTACTGCGGCAGAAACAATCATAAGCTAAAAACTATATAACTCACTGGCACTATCAAACAGTAGGTTCATGGCCACGCGGCCATAAGCTCTCTATACAACCCTATCCAGAGATGTTTTCTAATCCTCCGTATAATTTACCTCCCTTGAATCATGGTTGATGTTATTCTTCCACTTCATTCCAGACCTACCTACTGAGCATTTTCCCTCTGATTTTCCTACGAGGAATTTCCATTCCCCTCTTTGATTCCTAATTCCTGCTACATACCCTGCCCATCGCATTCTACGAGACTTAACTGTTTTTGTTATATCTGATTTATTTTAAACAAAATGTAGCTCACCGTTATGTAGTCTTCTCCAATTACACGTATGTTCGTCTCTCTTTGCTCCAAAAATTCTCATAAGAACTTCTCAAATACTCCTAATATTTTCTCCTCCCTTAAAGCCAAATCACTGCTTTGTAACTATATACTATAACTGGAAGGAATACAGATGTATATTTTTTTCGGTTTAACATTTTTTGAGAGAAGTTAGGCTGAAAAGAGTCCTTGTAATGCATGATAACATGGATTTCCAGAATTAAGCTTATGTTTAATTATTTTCGGCACCTCACTCCTGTTTGCAGTTATTGTTCCGAGGTATTTGAATTCAGCTACTTCCCTCATTTGTTATTAACTCTGAATTTCTATGCGTGGTCTTATATTTATGAAATTATACAAGACAATGACAGTGCCTAATATTACTTATGGTTCCAAAACATGGACAGTGACAACACAACAATCTGCCAGTAGTAGTTTGGGAAGACCAAAGAAAAGATGGAAACAGCAGCAATTTGGAGTCGGAACAGGCTAGTAAATAAGCCTAAACCGTGATAAAGAAGAAGATATTTATTTCTAGCCCCAATTTCTTAGTGTTACTCAATAGAAAAGAGATATGCTCGGCGATGGCTATACAGCATAGTACAACTTGAACCCTACATTTCTTTTTTAAATCGCCAGATGTCAAAGTTATCTCTATTTTCATTATTTTGTGACATTCCTTGTTTTTCTGCTGTGGTCTTCAATTATTTTGAATGTTGCCAAGGTTGAATACGTTGCTATGACATCACAGCCCCGCAGTTTTCAAATATTTAACTGTCAGAAGTCCAAAGATCTGTTAATTCCACTGTAATCTCTGATGTAAGATGTTCAAGAGCCTTACAAATACCTTATTTTAGCTTAATATTGTAAATTGTTATCCTTGATCACATAAGGAACGTTTGTTTTCATTAAAGGCCTATTGATAAAATACTTTCAGATATTTGAAGAAGTAGGACAACGTCGATAAGAATTTCCAAGTCCTAGGTAGTACTAGTGACCACTCTGGACATTCTTTGTCACTGAACAGATTTAAATTATAATGACCTCACATTAAAGGGATAGTACACGAAAAACTTGTTTCTTTCTACCATGGTAACAACACCTTATTTTCAAAATTATTTATTTGACATCTGAATTCAATAATTCTGATTTAAATATATTTCATATTAATTTTCACGACTAATTAACTCATGGCCCAAATGGGAGTCAATGACCAATCACGTTTCAATGAATTTTGTTTTAAAACCAAAGACCGTCATGTTTCGCCCCGCTCTTTATCGAAATCTCTTTACCAGCTCCTGCTTTTGTGTTAAAGAAAGCTCCTCCTTTTTAACATTCTGAACAGGTCACAGCATTATTTTGCAGTGACTGACTCTCCAACAAATACGTTGAAGATAGCATATAATGAACAGATTCCTTCAAACTACACATTTGATAATTGAGCGTTCAATAATTGTGCTTTTAAATAAAAAGAAAAAACAAAAATAATGGCATTTTGGGGAAACGAACATATAAGATCAAAAATCGTAATAGACAACAAACCTCTGGAAGAAGTAACACATTTAAATTATTTGGGTTGTAATTTTACAATAAACACAAAAATTGAAAGAGACATACATATGAAACTGTCGAAATTTCAAATGATATGCGGAACTATACATAAAGCATTAAAGAATAAAACAAGAAGAGATATTAGATTGAAGTTTTATAAAATATTGGCAGTTCCTGCATTACTTTATGGGAGCGAAACTTGGGTAATAACCAAAAAATTGCAAAGTAGAATACAAAGCGCAGACATGAACTTCCTTAGAAGAAACAAAAGGCTGCACACGATTGGATCGGATAAAGAATGAAGATATAAGAACGAGTTAAATATATATCAATTGAATGAGAAAATCAGAGAATATAGAGAGAAAAGGTTTACACATGTAGAAAGAACGAATGTAACAAGATTACTAAGAGCAACATTCAACTACAAGCCAAGAGGTTCAAGGAATATAGGAAGGGCAGTGAAAAGAAGGGCAGAACAACTGTGAGGCGGAACAGGCAATTTTTGCCTAGCCCGTGAAGTGAAGAAGAAGAAGAATGATTTTACTGAGTTTTTTATAAAAAATAATTAATAACTCATAATGTTGGTTAAAATTTACAGTTTGATGTGTTTCATTTTTTCTCTACTACGATGTATTCTTACAATATTGCGATCTTAGTGGGTTATCGCTGATTACGATCCTATTTGGCAATAAATAATATGATCAACTTGCAGCGAATAAACATAACCACACATTCCTGATTTATTTTCAAACATCGCCGTTTACATTAAATAAATAAATAAATATATATATATTAAAATACCGGTAACTACTCGTATAATAAAATAGTGATTTTTGAGTAAACAGCTTAATGTTATTCGTTAAATAGTCTTGATTTCCAATTCCTCTAGATAAATTGGAAATCATTCGTGGCATTACTTATGATAATGGACGGAACAAAGCTGTGAATTATCAACAGAATAGATGTTTGCTCTTATGCATTACTGAATCCGTCGTTTTCTTATTTCGTCCTTCGGGAATAGATGGAAAATGACACTCGCGTACTTGTACTTATCGTAAAAGTTTTTGCAAGTAGAAACAACACAAAAACAAGGAATTATTATTATCTTACACAGAAAAATCTTATCACATTACTTATCGCACACTAATAAATTAAAACTTCGGTAATAATTTCACTGAAAACCATCAAGTAACAGTGTACGTTCAATATTGTCCAGCTGACGTCACACGCGACCACTTCCCATTCTTTTAGTTTCCTTTCTACTACAGTGTGGCGCCTTTTTGAACTAAAGTTACTTCATATAAATAGGCATACTATGAGCTAAATATTTTTAAACTTTTAAATAAAATAAAGGAATCTATAAAAAAAAACTGGGAAGCACATGTTCAAAGAATGAAAGATGAACGCATACCAAAAATTATACTTAATTAGGAACCAAAAGGAGACAGGAATGTTGGTAGACCGAAAAAAGAGATGGATTCAACTTTTTGTATGAGAATCTATGTGACCGGAACACGCCTCATGGGCTTAAACCGAGATTGTTGTTATTGATGATAATGATGATTATTTCTATTCCGTTCTCCGCCGTTCTGATGCCAACAGCAACAGTAGCGGTATCACTCCGAGCAGTAACGTGAGCTGAAATGGCAGATATCTTCCATATTTCGTAGACTCGATATCTTTCTTGCGTTTAATATCATCTTCAGTCTCTTTGTATCCTGTATAACACATGAGATTCTCATTTATTTCGCACTCTATAAACAACTCAAGATAATAGTGATTGGATTTATTACCATGTAACATAACTGTGATTAATGCTCATATTTTCAATTCAGTTATAACTTTTAAGGTTAAAACAAACAGACAAGTATTAAAATAATTTTTTGCACTATGTAACTAATATTGTATACTTGCTGTTATTGTTGATGTGCATTGTAATTTGACATTCCCGCATACAATCTTGGTTGCTATGAAAACAAAAGAAATCTCAATACTTTAAAAATGACCAAAAACACTAGTGCTGTAAGTAACATCATTTATTTTGAAATATTGATAATTATACTGTAATTTGTATTAATTTCAGTATTAATTAATCACATCCAGTTTTCCACGCCTCTTCTATTTCATCAACGCTGCACACATCGTCTAAAACGTTTTCCATAATAAGAAATAAATCCCAAATCAAATTGGTTTTACAATTTTAACAAATATAACTTGGCGACGTGACAAACAATTCTTATTATTTCTCCATAGCAACACATATAGCCGATTCACCTTCTGAAATTTAACATTTATCTTTGATTATATTTATTAATATTTTAGGTAATATATTAATTACTAAAATAAATACACATAGTGCAAAAAAGTAGTATGCAATAATCATGTGGTAAACACTAACGGAATCTCGGAAATTTAAAAAAAACTCGGAGAAAGCGCGTCGTTCTTTTAAACTTCTTCTCGATCCGCATCAAGTGTTTACCATATTCGTATCGCAATATCTGCTCGGGACCCAGCTCCGTGTGTCTGAAAGGAATTTGCTGTCTCAGCTGTTAGTACTATGAGAAGCAGAAAAGTGTACCTCCTCCCACTGCCCACACTTCCCCCCGCAAACACACAAAGTTTGGAGCTCGAGTTGTACTATACATGTCCATTATAGGAAATATACGAAATTAATCTTTGTTTCATCTGAATGCACGAATGGAGACTAACGTGTTGGTAGAATGACTAGAAAAGACAGCCCAGTTTAATATCAAAATAATATCCAGTTGATCAATCACTTGAAAGAGTACAGGATGGGTGCTGTCAACCATTGTATGCCGAAACCTGTGATGATACCGTGGCTGCTTTTAACTGCAAGGCACAGAAATCGAAGCGAGAATCCAGCAATGTAAACCCACTGTGGGAAGCAGATGGACGTCCCTATTGAAAGAGCGGTGTGGAATGCGGCGAAGCGCGGCGCGAATGGCAGGTTGTGATGTTTACCTAATCCACCAAATCATGAGTTGTAAAAAGGTAAAGTGATCCCATTACAGGCCTTGGTAGACTCTTTGGGCAGCTTATACTTTATATATATTTTCTTACAGACAATATGGTCAGATTTATTCTGGTATTTATTAGTAGGAAGTTAAGGCTCCCACTTTTCTAGACAATCGGCACTTGACGTCAGCCGGGTTGTCAGCCCTGCGTGACAGCAGTCTTTGCCCCCAGAACAAGCTTCTTATACACATTTCAATTAGAGGTTGAATCGACTAAAGGGTCATGGTGCCGCCAGAATGTTTGGGCCAGCTTAAAAATTCTAATCCCATCGGGACACGAACTCGCGACCTTACGGCTTGTTACGTAATGTCTTAACTAACTACTTCAGGAGTTGTATTACATCCCTGTAGTTTAAATGAGAGATCTGGCGCCTGATTTTAGTGCCTTGGAGATAAAAAGGCAGATTTTTTTTGGATATGCCCTTGGTACATCATAACTCTTCTTTGGGAGAAATTTCAAGGAAGGTTTCGGCCATGGCTGTCAGTTCCCTTGTGAGATGTTAAAGAATGTTCCCTCCTGCCACATTGCCGAGTGGGGGAGGGAAGTTGTAGCCATAAAAAAACTCTTGTTAATGATAATAATAAAATGAACACTCCAAACATATGAGAAAAGTAAGTGTTCACTAACATAGAACTAGTAGATAAAAAAAAATTCAACGTTTTGTAACTATTACGTTTTCAAAACTGAGTAGTTGCTGCCAGTACCACGAACTCGCCCTTCCCTCCTACCGCACCATACAACATAGACCCCACAAATGCGGCTAAAGAAGCCAGAACTGAACTATAGATTAGATTCCCTTTAAGGAAAATTTTCTGTGATTTTACCGGGAATCGAACGCAGGACCGCATGTATTGAGTCAGTACCTCTGACCACCTTATCATGAGGATGGTCCACATACCTTTGTTATGTGGAGGATATTTTACAGTATAAAAGTTAATTACAGATTTCAATGAACAAAATTTTTCCAGGAGTTATCTTTATTTTAATGCAGCCTACGAGAGTTTTAATGACCTAAATGTTTGTTTGTTTCATAATTCTATTTGAGACTCAATGTCTTACACATCCTGAAAATGTGGATAACAGCGTAACCTTCCGCTGTTGACAAAGAAATGCTGCTTAAAAATACGCTTTCTCTGTTCACATTGAAGGCTGTAGCCAATTATAACAACAGTGTTGTTAAATAACTGAAGAAACGCACCGGCCGACCGACTTCATTGTAAACTTCACAAATTTCATCATCATCATCATCCCATCTATATCGGCTCCATCTCTCCCTACATTATGTCTTATGAACCTTATTATTATCTGTGGATGTACGTGTAGATAATTCATAATTGTTATTATCAACAGTAATCTAACATGAGGCTGTGTTTTTCTGAAAAAATCACGAGGGACAAAGTCGCGTGTGTTTTTGTCTAATGAAAAACTCAACCTCGCGTTAGATTGGAGTGACTATTTAGCGAATAATACATAAAATGAAGTGATCTCACTACAGGCGTCCGGAGGCCGTTGGGGTAGTAGGAGGTTAAGGCTCCCACTTTTTCTAGACAATCGGCACTTGATGTTAGCCCTGCGTGACGGCCGCCTTTACCCCCAGAACAAGCGTCCGGTACTCATTTTAGTTAGAGGCTGGTCGAACCCAGGGCCAAAGTGCCGCCAGAAGGTTTGGGTCAGTTTAAAAATCCTGACCCACTGGGACTCGAAGATTATTATTTACCAAATGTGAGGATATGTATTCCGATCATACTTCCAGGCGATTTCTAAGCCGACTGTATAGTTATAAATAGCATATATTTACTGTTAAATCTCTTTGAACTTGGGAAAAATCAAGAACAGATAATTGTATGAGAAATAACTATTAACAATAATGCAGATTCATTATACAACATTTAATAATATTTTTTAGAGGAACAGAACTAACTTTTTTGTTGTTGTAATTTTTGAAGTTTTCTTTTGGCATTTCTTGCTGTGCCATATCGGTCGTACAATGTTTAATCGATATCCTTTCAAATACGTTAATTTGCGGAGATCTCTCTCATTACGAACAGGAAGAGGCAATTTTATCAACAGGAAGATGCAAAATTATCGGTCTATGAGTTAAATAGTCTGTATAATTTAATCTTGGTGAAGTGGAAGAGAATACCTTACATCCTTATCTCAATCAGGTAAAATAAATAAATAAAATAAAAAATGTATATATGCTGATTTTGGTACTCTTTTTGGCACCGTTTTGTGACTCAAAATAATATTTTATCTTGTGTTAAAACTAGTACGAGTGGTTTAGGCAAGAGGCCTTGGCATAGAGCTATGGGACTTACGCTGGTTCTAGTCTTCATGGAGGAAGAAATTTTCTCATGGAATTTCGGCCAGTATGAGATCGGTGCCCACCCAGCATCGTGAGGTATTGGGTAGCTACAATAAGTAGCGGCTCCAGGTTGAGAACACCAGCTATAACGGCTGGGGGAACCGACATGCTGATCACATATCAAGGTGTTAATATAAATTGTAAAGTGATTCCACTACAGGCCATAGGAGACCCTTAGGATCGTAGGAGGTTAAAGCTCCCACTTTTTCTGGACAATCGGCACTTGATGTCAGCCGGGTTGTCGGCCCTGCATGACGGCCGCCTTTACCCCAGAACAAGCGTCCGGTACTCATTTCCGTCAGAGGCTGAGTCGAGCCCAGGGCCATGGTGCCACCAGAAGGTTTGGGTCAGTTTAAAAATCCGGACCCAACGGGACTCGAACCCTCATCTTCCGGTTTGTAGCGCACTGCCTTAACAACTACGCTACGAGGTGCCCCCAGGTGCTAATATAGCCTAGTGAAAGAAATTGCGATTGTAAGAGCATCTGAAATATAACAGCGCATATACTTGCAGATTTGGAGAAAGACTTATACCCAAAAAACAGTGAAGAGAATATTCTTAATAGAAATTTGTACAATGTCCTTTTAACAAGAAAGAAGTTGTGTTATAGTAAATAAAAAAAAGGAAAGATTCCCATTTGCAAATTAATTTATAGAAAATGATTTGGAGTTCTTCTCAGACGAGAATAAATCTCAGATATTTCATTTGATGGGCGTGTTTGGGTGTGAAGAAAACCAAACACTGAATTACAACAGAAGAACATCCAGTCCTCGGTGAAACATGAAGTGATAATTTTATGGTGTGGGAGTGTACAGCGCCATCAGGGAATAGGACAACTGTCTTCATAGAAGAGAAAACGGACAAATAAGAATACAAGAATACAATGGAAAAATAATATCCGATAAAGTTCTGAAAAACTTGGTCCAACTGAGAATTACTATTTTAATTAGACCATTATAGTCCGGGGATGGTTCGTCTGAAACACATCTCACACTTCGCCGATTCCACCTTAATCTTCGGACTTGAATCCTATAGGATATTTATGGGAGAGACATATACGGAAATTCCACATAATTGACAAGCACATAGTTCTGGAGAAATGGTATAACATTAGACAAAATGTTACGAAGCTATTTGTCCATTATGACTTCTCGGTCGGTCGCGATGGACTATTGGTTATGGTCCTTGCCTCTGGACCCGAGGATCGCGGGTTAAAATCCAACCGAGAACGATGGATTTTTTTTTAGGATGGAAAAATCCAAGGAACAAGTCCAAGGAACTTCAAGCCGTGGGTCTCGAGTCTGATGATTTTCAGGCTCGTAAAATATCCTTAAGCCTAAATAAAGAGGCCTCTTAGCAAAATTTACCGACATCAACGTCCTAGTAATACTTTTGTTGCCTGTTAGATGTCTCATTTGGTCGGTGTGTTGACCGCATGTTATCCATGACATCTTCGAGCAAATAAAATAACTAAAAAATTAACTTGGTCTAGTAACTCCTTACAAAGGAGAGGCTATGGCTCAATATTGGGCTACGCCATTATAGAAATGACTCCCCGATTAAAATATATTATTCGTAGAAATGGATGGACAACACAATTTTAGATATTTTTATAGGTTTAATGTATACTAGCATAATTTTACAATACTTTTTCCTTTTACTTAACAGCAGAGTTACAATTTTTTTTTTAGAATCGTGCATTTTTTGCACATATTACAGAATATAAGTTAATAAAATTTATGTCGTCAAAACAGGCGAACTATATTTAATAAATTCCTATCTAGAGCCGATTTCAAAAAATAAATGAATATCTTTGTCCATCAGTGTACTTTAGAGAAATATGAAAGCTTTTAATGACTATTTAACTCATGCCACAAATGCTAGTCAATGACCAATCACGTTTCAATGAATGTTGTTTTACAACCAATACAGTCGTGTTTCACCTCGCTCTTTATCGATTTCTCTTTACCAGCTTCTGATTTTGTGATAAAGAAAGCTCCTCCTTTTTAATGTTCTGAACAGGTCAAAGCATTATTTTTCTCCAACAAAATCATTGAATATAGCAAATAATGAAAATATTCCTTGATTTTACTGAGTTGTTTACTAAAAAAATAAATGAATAACCCGTAATGTTGATTATGATATATAGTTTGATGTGTTTCATTATTTCTCCACTTGGGTGCACTCTTACAATATTGCGATCTTATTTGACAATAAATAATATGATCAAGCAGCAGTAAATGAATATAACCTCACATTTCTGATTTGTTTTCAAACATCTCCGTTTACATTAAATATATAAATATTTTAAAATAACTATAGTTAAACAATGATTTGTGAGTAAACAGCTTAATTTTATTCGTTAAATAGTCCTAACAAATGCTACTCTTGATTTCCAAATTCTCTAGATAAATTCACTCCTCATTTCGTGAGTCGTGAATTTATCGATAATTTGGAAATTACTCGTGGCATTACTTATGATAATTTGTTGTCTCATGTGTCAGATGGTAATATGACATAATTTACTTGAAACGTTTAGATCAGGAGATCTGTAAAATATGAGATACAAGGAGTTCCCATGAATTTTTATACATCGAGTTGTTGAAACATGGATCCGAGGAACAAATTGTGGCCATACATAGTCACACAATCATGGGCTAGACATATGTATATCCAAATGCTTACATGCGTGGGTGCACGTAAAGGAAAAAAAAAAAAAGTTCCATGAAATGAAGCGTACATAAATAAAAGAGAACCCCCTTCTCTTTCTACTCTCAAGACACACACACACACATAGGAGCACACAAAAAAGAGAAACTACAAAACTACGAAGGTCTGTACTAATGCAATGCGTGCAACACGATGGGTGTGACTGACAGACTTGCTTGTAGATCCGTTTCAAAGAACCATGATATGCAAATCACTTCATTTTCCTTGAGCAACAATATTTTGGAGTCAGTACTCATGGAGTGAAGACGACAGTAGTGAAGAACTACATAGATTATACGCCAAAGAGCGACTAACCTTTAGATAATCGTTTCCCAACCTGTGGTTCCCCCAGGGGGTTCGCAGAATATTTCAAGGGGTTCGCCAAAACTTTTTCGTAATGGCGGGTTTCGAGGTTAGGCCCATTATTGTTTCCTTCATTTCTGCGGCATTGTAATAATAATAATAATAATAATAATAATAATAATAATAATAATAATAATAATAATAATAATAATAATAATAATACTTACTTACTCACTGGCACTATCGAACCCGTAGGTTCATGGCCGCGCGGACATAAGCTCTCCATACGTCCCTATCCTCAACCAATGCTTTCCAATCATTCCCTGTATAATCTACTTCCCTCAAATCATAGTTAATGTTGTTCTCCCACCTCATTCTTGGTCTACCAACTGGGCGTTTTCCTTCTGGCTTTCCTACAAGAAGTTTCCATGCACGTCTTTCATTCCCCATACGCGCAACATGTCCTGCCCATCGCAATCTACGAGACTTAACTGTTCTTATTATATCTGGCTTCCTATAAAGACCATGTAGTTCATTGTTATGTAGCCTTCTCCATTTAGCTGTCTGTTCATCTCTCTTTAGTCCAAAAAATCCTCCTAAGAACCTTATTCTCAAATACTCTTAATCTCCTTTCCTCCCTTAAAGTAAGAGTCCATGTTTCGCACCCATATAATATAACTGGTAGAATAATAGTTTTATATATTTTTAGCTTAACTTTTTTGAAAGGAGTTGGGACATCAAAAGTCTCTGCAATGCATAATAGCATGCATTTCCAGAATTGAGCCTATGTTTAATTTCTTTGTGCATCTCATTCCTATTTGTGATTATTGTTCCTAGGTATTTGAATTCAGCCACTTCCTCAAAACTTCCCTCATTTGCCCTTAGCTGTCCATTTCCATTATATACTGAATTTCTACGTGTGACCATATATTTAGTTTTACTGATATTTACTTCCAGTCCTAATTTCTTAGTGTTACTCAATAGTGTGTGCGTGTTGGCCTTTAGTATCTCCTCGCTATCGGCCAGTAGTACATCATCAGCATAAACTAACAGCTTATTAATACCATTAAGTTGTAAGCCTTCTTCATTCTCTAATGATTTAATGGCATGCTCTAGTACAAAATTAAATAGTGAGGAGATAGTGCATCTACTTGCTTCAACCCATTCTGGATTTCAAAAGTGTCTGAAAACTGTTTGCCTACACGCACCCTACTCTTTGAGCCATTTAGACACATTCGTATAAGTCTAACTAACTTTTTAGGAATTCCGAACTCCAGCAGGATACTATATAACTTCTCCCTCTTAATTGAATCATATGTTTTTTTGAAGTCTACATATAGTTGATGTACAGTACCATTATATTCCCATTTCTTTTCTAAAATCTGTCTTATACTAAAAATCTGATCTGTTGTAGACCTGTTTCTTCTAAATGCACATTGATAATAATAATAATAATAATAATAATAATAATAATAATAATAATAATAATAATAATGATAATAATAATGATAATAATAATAATAATAATAATAATAATAATAATAATAATAATAATAATAATAATAATAATACAAATATATCAAACCATAATTCAGAGCATTTTAACACATGGCGCTGAAGTCTGACAAATTCCTACCAGGGAAATAAAAAAATTGTACAGGAATCGATGTTTTAAGAAGATCAGCTGGAAAATCTAGAATGGATAGAATACGAAATAAAGAAATAAGGGAAATTATGGGTGTACAAGAGGAGCCAAACATCATATACATTATAGAAAAGAAAATATTATAGTGGTATGGCCATGTCAAAATAATGCCAAAGCAAATATTGCCTAAAATTGTTATGGAATGGATCCCAATAGAAAGGAGGAAGAGAGGAAGACCGAAGAAAACTTGGGTAGAAGGGGTAAAAAAGCAGCTATGAATAACAGAGGATTGGAGAAAGATCATTGGATGGACAGAGAGGAATGGCGTTTGGTTTCCGGAAGACGGCAGCAGGTGCCATGATACCGGATGATGATGATGACTAATTATTATTATTATTATTATTATTATTATTATTATTATTTTATAAAATTAAATTAACCCCATAATGTCCCTTGTTACATATGTGTAAGATGGGAATTTATCACATTATTTCCACAATAAATTAATATTTACCGGGAATGCCTGATTTACAGTTATGTTATTACACGTTAGGGATGCATTTCATTTCGCTACAACTAGTCCTACATGTTGTGTAACCTTCGAGCCGTAACTAAAGTAACCGTTGAGGCTTAACTTAATTTAAGGTTATTAAATATTTTCCTTGGAATTAAATTTTATGCATATCTATTGTACACATATTTAAAACTCAATTGGCAAAACACAAATTTCTTCTGTTAGTTATTTAAATGTTGCGGACCGCAGTGAAAACGGAATCTTGTGTAACTGTTATTATTAGGTATATTGTATAATTACGCATACATTTAAGTGGTTTCTTTTTGTTAGTTTTCTTCTGATTTATTTAAAATATTAAATTTATTAAACAAACTGATGTATCCAAAAGGATTCATTACGAATTTAAGGGTTAACTCAAGTCAGATCGTTGTGGAAGGGGTTCGCGAGTCGAAAAAGGTTGGGAACCGCTGATTTAGATAATACTCCAGTCAATCTGATTTTGGTCCATAAAGAATAACATTTTCCACCGTTACTTTAGTGGTGGTCTCGGTAATCAAGGAGTTAAGTTTCTTGCCTCTGTTCTCGAGAGTCGCGGGTTCAAACCGTAGTCGATGACTTTTTTAGGATGGAAAAATCCAGGGACAGGTACTTCGGGAGAGAATTTAAGTCGTGGGTCCCGAGTCTCAAGGTCTCAAAGTTCGTAAAAAATGATTCTCACATCTATATTAAAGCCTCTGAGCAAAATTTAATCAGCCTTTCCCGTTTCAAGTACATACTTTAGTTGCCTGCTAGGTGACGCTTTAGGGCGATGAGCTAACCATTTGTTATTCGCTCGTATCTATAGGGAAATCAGCGTAATTAAATTAGCTTTATTAAGTAACTCCCGAAATCAAGCACTCACATTCTACGTAGGGTTGTACACATTTAGGCAGACATATTGTAATGAAAGGGATTAGTCATGTTTACTCATTTTTACATTACATTTCCATCTGTAACAGCCGAAACAAATGTCTGAGACCAGGGATCTGGGCTGTCAATCGACCGATTATCAGAGAAGAAAAATTACCGTGCTTCTTTAAACTGTAATTTGAGCTCTGAAGATGGAACACGTTTACGAAAGGTCTTCGAAGAAGTTTCAATTGAAGACGACTGAGATCTCCGATACAATTTAATTTTATATAACAGATTACCGAATTTTATTTTAGATTGAAAATTTTATGTTAATAGTTGGAAAAGATAGTAGCGTGATGTTGAAGATAAATTGTCTATGGCTTAGGGTATAGTTAACCTGTTTCTACTTTTAAAAAATAACAGAATACAACATATCTCCTTTGCGAAAATTAAATTTAAATCCGTATGCAATACTTGACTATAAGGAAATTACATCTTTGAATTGTGTAGGCATAAAAGTAAAGTGATCCCATAACAGGCCCGGAGGCCCTTGGGGTAGTAGGAGGTTAAGGCTCCCACGTTTTCTAGACAATCGGCACTTTATGTCAGCCGGGTTGTCAGCCCTGCGTGACGGCCGCCTTTACCCCCAGAACAAGCGTCTGGTACTCATTTCAGTTAGAGGCTGAGTCGACCCCAGGGCCATAGTGCCGCCACAGGGTTTGGGTCAGTTTAAAAATCCTGACCCCAACGGGACTTGAACCCTCGACCCTCCGGCTCGTAGCTCAGTGCCTTAACCACTACGCTACGGCGTGCCCCGGAATTGTGTAGGCATATGTACTGTATCTATTTAAGGAACAATGGATTGATAATTATATTACGATAAGAGCAGAGAAATATGTAGGAACTTCAGAAGGTGTAATTCATAACTTAATTGTACAAGATTTCTAACAGATTGGTCATTATGGGCGATAAGTACGTAATCCTTGAACTATGCAGTCAAAGATCTCATAATCACAATGTTATATAAATATTTGCTGTGTAACTAATGACAAATTAGTCTCTTTTTAAAGAGAAACGTTTTTCGAATATTTGTATTGAACTTATATTAATTATAATCGGGGAAGAGATATGTGCAGAAATGTTAAAATAAATTAACGGATAGAGTGACTAAAAAAATAAAATGAAATAGAAACAGAGAAAAAAAAGAAGCAAGCAAATTTAATGATTTTGTAAGTTATCATAAAAAAAGAAGGTTGGAATAAAGAAATAGGATTAGATAGATACATAGAGGTAGAGAGAGAGAGAGAGAGAGAGAGAGAGAGAGAGAGAGAGAGAGAGAGAGAGAGAGAGAGAGAGAGAGAGAGAGAGAGAGAGAGAGAGAGAGAAATTGAGAAAGAAAAGAAAAAAAAGAAAAAATTAAAGGTGTAATACCATTATTTAAAAAACAATTGGAAGTAGGAAAAAATAAGGTAATTGCCGGAAGAAGTAAATGATAGAGAAATAGAAAGAGAGGATGGAATAAAAGAAAACAATTGAAAAAAAAGGAAAAAATAAAGAAAAATAATTAAATTATATCCATCTTTAAAATTTTGAAAGGAAAAAAGTAAGAAAGGGGAAAAGAAATGAAAATAAGTAGAAATATATAAGAAAAATGAAGAAAATTCATTAAATGATTTCCAAGTTAAAAGTAAAGTAAAGTGATCCCACTACAGGCCTTAAAGGCCCTTGGGGTAGCAGGAGGATAAGGCTCCCATTTTTTCTAAACAATCGGCACTTGATGTCATCCGGGTTGTCAGCCCTGCACGATGGCCGCTTTTACCCCCAGAATAAGCATCTGGTACTCATTTCAGTTAGAGGCTGAGTCAACCTCAGTGTCATAGTGCCGCCAGAAGGTTTCAGCCATTTTTAAAAGTCTTTACCCCACCGGGACTCGAACCCTCGACCTTCCGGCTTGTGGCATATTGCCTTAACCATTACGCTATGGCGTGCTCCCAAGTTAAAAGTTTACCACTTAAAAAAAAAGGAGTTGGAAGCAGGAAAGAAGAAAAGATGGTGAAATATGAACTAATAAATAAAGTAAGAGAATAAAGCAGGATATAGAGGTAGACATACAGGGGGATATTTAATGTTAATAGAGTAAAATAAAATGGACTCTTATGTCAAAGTTTTAATAATTATAAAACAGTACCTGATATCTCATTCGTCCTCAATAATGTGCAGTGTAGTTTTATAGGATGCTTTCGATAACTTTAGTATCGTCTTCTGATTTCATTTTGATGATACTTGAGTTATCGAAAGGCCTCCTATAAAACAACACTGCAAATTATTGAGAACGTCTGAGATATCAGGTACTATTTTACAATTATTAAAACTTTAACACAGTGACCTCAACGGAGTTTCGTAATATATTTTAAAAATCTTGATTATTATGTACAAAATCATTCATTTATAAACTAATTTGCAAAGGAAATATGTGGAATTAGTTTATAGAATAGGCTACTGTACATCTGAATATGAGAAAATATCTAGTGGATCTTTTGTAGAATATGATGCAGATAATTTATAAAATTGTTAAATACATATGATCTATATTAACAGGATACTGAAGTCGCACTTGTTCAACACTTCACCTACATTCTTTATCTGCCCAACTAAACATAAGCTTATACATGGTTATAGGCCTACTAAAATTCGAGCAGTTAAAAATCTTTTAAGTTAGTATTATACCTATTATGCCTCAGTCTTCATGTTAGCTCTTTTATATATCTGTTTAACCCTTAAATTCGTATTACATCCTTTTGGGTACATCAGTTGGTTCAGTTAATTTCCGATTGATTGAGGATCTTTCCACTTTTCAGCGGTTGCCCTTTTACCAGCCAGCTGCTGGCCCTTCACATCCACATGTGTCAATCACAGAGGTATATTTAATATTTAATTTAATATTTTAATATTTAATATTTTAAATAAATCAAAAGAAAACGAACAAAAGGAAACCACTTAAATGGGTGTCTAATTATACAATATACCTAATAATAATAGTTATACAAGATCCCGTTTTAACTGCGGTCCGCCACATTGTAATAAGTAACATAAATTTAATGTTGAGTGATTCCGGGTTATGTGGCCGTGGTCCATAGTTGGTGTTGATACCAGACGTTTCGCCCTCAACTGCGGAGGGCATCTTCAGTGGCGAGTGCTTCTATGCGTGTTTCCTGGTCGGAAGATCTACTTAGAAGTAGATCTTCCGACCAGGAAACACGCATAGAAGCACTCGCCACTGAAGATGCCCTCCGCAGTTGAGGGCGAAACGTCTGGTATCAACACCAACTATGGACCACGGCCATATAACCCGGAATCACTCAACATTACGATTACCGGCCGTGAAAGCCTGCATTCAACATAAGAATAAGAAATTTGTTTTTTTTTTTGCCAATTTAAGGACTAAGTCATGCAAACTTAAATCATTATTAATTAAATAAAATCAAATAAAACTACGTTTTATTTTTATTTAATTAATAAATATGGATTTTCATCAAGTAAACACCAACTCAATTGATTATTAAATCATTATGTGATTGAACAATCAAAATAGTATATTATTTCCTAGTGAATTCAAATACCTAAGAACAAAAATTACAAAAATGAGGAGTAGAAAGTAATTAAACATAGGTTCAACTTTGGGAAAGTTATGGTATATACAGAGTGAATTTTAATTACACCGACAAACTGCAGGGACTGATACCTGACTGGAAATGGAGGAACAAATGTTCTATGAAATGTGTCCATAAATGCTTCGTTGCCACGGTAGATGGCACTGACGAATGGCATTGTTCTGTCGGCCCTGTTGCATGACCTGCTAGATTACCGGACTTAAACTCCCTGAATTTTTACCTTTGGGGGCATCTGAAAAGCGTTGTGTATGCCGAACCAGTTTCTGATGTGCATATCCTTCAACAGCGTGTCCACGTCGCCTGTGACGTTATTCGGAGAGAGGCCTGAACATGCGAAAGAATGGGACAATCCATGATACGACTTCCGAACGCATGCATTGCATCCCATGGAGGCCATTTTGAACGTCTGTTGTGACGTGGATGCCGGGATGATTTGTTGTCGTTGCACGCACTCGTTCATTTCCGGTCACATGTTTATATGACCTTTTTTTCTTCATATCCAGTCAGGAATCAGTCCATGGAGTTTGTCTGTGTAATTACCGTTCACCCTGTATATGTGACTAATGTCATACTCTTAAATATGAGGGATTCAGAGCAAAAATGGACCATGTCCAAAAATTGAGAATCCTAGTTTTATGTGAATTTGAGTTAAAAATATCAACAACTCTTCAGAACAATTGTGATCCATTGAAATTGTTTTTTTTTTTTTCACTATAAAAATTGTTTAATTCTTCATATTGTATATATACCAGCCTCATGGTCTTGGGTCAGAGTTCTTGTGGTTCTGGATTTGATCCTTTCTCAGAGAGGAAGTTTCCTTAAAGGGAATTATTCTTATGGTTGCCCATGGTCTGGAATTTAGGTTAAATTTAGGTTTGAGGACTCTCCTTCGTTTTCATTTATAATCAATCATGTCATATCATCAGGGTAACGTAACTCCGCCTTCCAGGCGTCTCAACCTCAGAAGTAGGTTGCAATTCCGTCGATCACAGAAGAGAATGCCAGGAATGTCGTAATAGAGTCTGGTAGCATTAGATATATATATATATATATATATCCTTCCATAGTAATTCTGCCCGAGGGCAGGTCTTTCAGTGCAATCATAGCATTTTCATGCTATGCTTTGCAGCTTTACTAGGGAATTGTAGGTGTGGTAGTTTCCCGTTACTTTCCACACCGGTGAAGGATGATGATGATATGATAATGACCATATGATTTCGGGGACCGTTTGGGCCTTAAAGTTTTCCTGACATTTGTCTTACAGGTTAGGAAAAACCCCGATAAAAACTTCACCTAGAAAAACTGCCCCGACCGGGGATCGAATCCGGGTCCGCTGCATGCGAGGCAGCACGCTACCTCTAGACCACAGCGGTGGACGTTATATATATATATATATATATATATATATATATATATATATGCCTATTTCAATTACTGTGATACGAACACAAAATATAGATTATGTTGAAAAAATGGATAAAGATAGACATAATAAAAACAATACATTATATTAATATTAAGGTCAAACAGGATATGTATTAATATGATCAGCTGTTCGTACTATTTTCAGGGATTTTAGATAAAAACGTTGTGATCTAGTAATAAAATTATAATAAAAATAAATATTTATGATTATAGAATGATTATTTAAAATACAGAAAATTTAAGTGTTGTACGTGTTGTTCGGCAATGCTGAAGGAGAAGAATTAGCATGATTCCCAGTTTTAAACCACTTCACGTGGTTCAACATCTACCGACGATAAATTAGCAAATGGAAGAGCGTATGTGGCTGTTTTATATAAACACCTGACTTATGAAATATTCAAATAAAGTCTTAAATAAATTCCAGTTGAAACATGACACGGATGTTTCATCAACATTAACGTGTGACGGCTAGTATAAATAGATTCATTTAACTTCAGTGATATTGGCAGAACATTACCTAGCAGTGAATATGGACTGGAATCTTAAATTCCCAACTTCTTAAGCGATTATAAAAAAATAAGCTTTAATTTGCATCATCATCTCTTCATCCTATAGGTTTCAGGGAGTTAGACTATTCTTGAGTTATTCCCATGTCAAAATGAAATGTCAAGGAATTTATTCAATGGTCTTCCTAGGTTTGTTATGCCTGATGGAGTGCGATTTTTAAGTAAGCTAGGCCGTAGCTGAGAGTGGTTAAGACAATATGGCTTACCGCAGAGTTATGGGACTTACGCTGGTTCAAGTATTCACGGGGAAGAAATTTTCTCATGGAATTTCGGCTAGTATGGGACCGATGTCTACCCAGCATCGTCGCTGCAATAAGTAGCGGCTCCAGTATCAATACCAATAAAGGGTATCATTGAATAAAGCCGGCTATAATTGCAAATATGGATGATCAGAGACTGGTCAAGAAACTCTACAAATGGTAACCTATAGGAGGCAGAGCTGTTGGAAGACCGAAGATCACATGGGAGGATGCTACAATGAACGATCTAAAGAAAATGAAAGTGACTAATTTGAATATAGCAAGAGACAGATTGGCATGGAGGAGGATTGTTGAGAAGGCCAAAAGTTTCACTTTTGAAGTTGTCGCGCCTTAGGATGATGATGATAATGATAATTGCGAATACTGTTGAGAAAATCAGCTATAACGGCTATGCGACTCAACATGCTGACCACATGTCACCTCTACACTGGAGGGATGGTTATCTATCTCTGTGATTAACGCATGTAGATGTGAGACTAGCAGTCGACTGGTAGGCCAAGGGCCTTCTAGGACTGTAGCGCCTAGGAGTTTAGTTTACGCGATATATTCTGTGGCATGTTTTATCCATTGTGATTTATAATTTCATGTATTGTCGGTAACTGAATATACTCCTAATTCCTCCAAATTGTCTAAAATTGTATTGAAACCATCTCATTATGTTCTCCATTCGTTTACCTAATCTCTTTCTTAGTTTAATGAAATTTGGCTATGCAAAAACTGTAAACTAAGCCAATTCCTGAATAAATCCAATTTGTGGTCCATGAGGTGCCGCGGCCGTTGTATAGTTTTTCGTGTACGTGGCAGTGGATATTGTGAACAAATACTTTAAAGAGTGTATGAGTATAATTTGGAAACAATAATATTCCGAGTAAATAAATACAAATGTGGTTCAGTTTTACAAAACAAAAAAATCAAATTATTCGGCAATATCTTTCTTTCGAACACAGAAAGTTCTTGTTTGTCACTTTCTTTCAATTTTCAAGTATAACAAGAATAAGTAACAACTGATTTTACTAACATGTAATACAATTTTAATTTTGAGTTTTTATATATTATTACTAAACAACGCTACACCGTGTTACCAAGCATTATTCTATTTTTTATCTTCTTCTGTTGAATGTTTCCTGTTTAACACTGATCATAGATTTTTAATGGATTTCTGTTTAACACTGATCATAGATTTTTTAATGGATTTAATTGCTCTATTTGAATGTCATTGACATTGTGATCATCAATTTTATTCTTCTTTTTTTGAACGTATATATATTCCCCCCCCTGTTTAACACTGATCATAGATTTTTAATGGATTTAATTGCTCTATTTAAATGTCATTGACATTGGGATCATCAATTTTATTCTTCTTTTTTTTTGAACGTAAATATATATATATATATATATATATATATATATATAGGTATATACTATAAATCCATATTCTAATGATTCATTCCCTACTTATAAAAATGTATTTTGCAGATTTTTTTTTTATTTCTTGAAGTTAACAGGACATCGTCGGCGTATGCAATACAATGTTTGATTTTAGTATATTTATTTCCCCTCATAAAACATTAATTAAACCAGTGTCAACATATGGGAGTGAGACTTGGGCCCTTACAGAATATGACAAATCTCGATTGGGGATTTTTTTAAAGAAAAGTGCTCATAAACATACTTGGGTCTATAGAGAATGGCAAGTAAGATGTAATGAGTAACTATATGAAGTGTATAAATATTATTACAGACGTTAGAACAGGCAGATTGAGATGGACAAGACACTTTCAAAGGAAGAATGAAAGTGAGATATAGCAGAATTGTGGAAAGTAAACCTGTAGAAAGAGAGTAAAGTGTTGTAACACCTATCTGAATGATAGGTGATGAATGATGATGAATGGATGGAATATTACAGGATGAGCAGTCCTTAGGATATAAGAGCAGACGGTTGGTTGCCAAGGTTAGAGAGGATTGGAAGAATAATCTGAGGGAAGCCTGGACTCATTCAGGGTTGCCGAGCTGATTATTATTATTATTATTAAGTTATTATTATTATTATTATTTATTATTATTATTATTATTATTATTATTATTATTATTATTATTATTATTATTATTATTATTGTACGAGCTAAACGAATAGAGTATACAGTGTAAGTTGTAAAATGTGCAATTAATTATATTTGAATTTTATTGCATACATTTTTTAAGTTCCGCCTGCACTTTTATCGGCCGACTTAGTACAATACCTTGAAGGAGCAGACTTCTGTTTGTGGGGGGAACAACGGGGATATCATAGCTTGAGCCCAACCGTCAACTTTGCATTCCATTCCTGATCGCTCCTCACATTATCTCAGTGTTTTTAGTCTTTTATTTATTTATTTTTACTCTCCTCTCAGTGACTAGCTCGGGTTTTCAAATTATTTGCTGGCAACATGAGAATTGATCTGCCTGTTAACAACGCACTACTGTAACATTAATGGAATCGATTCTTTTTTAGCTACTTCTTTTAAGATGTGTTTATTTTAATAATAATACTCTAGAGACGTTAAAATTTCTTGGATCTGGCATTACTGTAGAACGACAAAAGAAAGATGGCGTTTATACAGGTGGGACCATATGTCTGTTCAGTCCTGATGTGCAATTATTATAAATAAAATTTTATTCTTTGGCTATACTATGCGACACATCAGTTTATGAATCTTGCATTAGTCACTTAAAAAAAACTCCAAGCGCGACAGGCCTAGAAAGCCCTTAGCCTACCAGCCGGCTGTTGGCCTCACGCCCACATGTGTTAATCACAGAGGTAGACGATCATAAGCCAGTGTAGGGGTGACATGTGGTCAGCATGTCGGGTCCTCCAACCGTTATAGCTCTCTTCTCAAATTGGAGTAGCTACTTATTGTAGCTACTCAAATGCCTCACGATGCTGGATGGGCACCGGTCCAATACTGGCCGAAATTCCATGAGAAATTTCTTCGCTCATGGGGATTCGAAATAGCGCAATTCCCGTAGCTCAGCGCCAAGGCATCTTTGCCTTAACCACTCCATTAGTTACTAACTATAGGCCTATCAATATCCATCGGATAGCCAACACGTTTATTCACGTTTCCGCTATAGTCAAGTGCCAACGTGCTTATTCAGGTTAGCTTATATTATGTGGAATATATTAGATAGGTACTCGGCGATCTTCCTTTTTTTTTTACCCGTTTTCTCATAAGTTGGCTTTTCTGTTCGAGTAATGACTAATATCTGGTGAAGTGGAAGAGAAGACCTTACGGTCAACTGCATCAGGTAAAATAAAATAAGTAAATAAAAACAGTAAATAAATAAAATTTCCTCCGTTGTTAATATGGAATATTTTAGATTATTTTTACCTCAACATCTCATTCACTTTTAAGACTTTTGTATTAAATATATTCCTCGGATTATAATTATACAAACACTTTTACATTTTTTTTTTCATTTTAGCGAATTCCTTTTAATCTGACCTGCTTATCTCTATTAGGTTTTTTAGCATTGCATTTTTTTTTGTTTCTGATGGGAGGTAGCTGGCCTACCGCAAGGACCTGGATTTTTTTTTTTCAGGTGTCAATCCTTAGATCAGTTGCTTTCACTGCAGCTAAGAGCCTGATCTGCCCTTAATAAGGAATAATCTAACAGAAAAGATAAGATGAAATCATCCACTATGCCTCGAATACTCTAATACCATCGCGGTCCGAAAACAACAAACCTCCTGGAGTCAGGGAATATATTTATACATGAAGTAGAAACATCTACAACCAGGAGATTGGATGGACCGACAAAATTGGCTACTGGGAATCTGACGATGTCAAAGACATTAATCAACCGATGACCTATCTATTTTAACTTATTTCTAAAAAATGAAGCTATTGAGGTCGTACTCATGAAAATATTTTTGAAAAATAATTAAATATTTTTATAGACTCTTATCTTAGTAGACACCGAAAATAGCCATTACGAAAATTTATACACACACACACATATATGATTAAATACAATCATAAAATCAAACAGTGACGAAAATAACTTTTTATAGAATACTTTTACTCGTATTGATGGACGAATGGGTGTTAGAAGTGTGGAATTAATTCACTTTTAATGTCGATCACATGGTTTTATTTAATCGATGTTGTAGAGTAATTAAATTCTTTAGAACCCGAGTCAGTGGTTGGATTACAAATTGAGCCATTTGAGGGTTTGTACTAAAACAAATAATGGAGAAAGCAAGCATTACCAGTTAGATAACACTTGGATATAATGAATTCTCTTCAGGGAAAGCGATACGTGAATGTCATTTACAGAGGCTAATTTACGCCCATGAAAATAATTTTACAATTTCACTTATGCAGTTGGAAAACTCTTTATTAGTTAATGAAACTTTGACTTCATGTAAAATTACTGACATTGATAACCTCAAAAACTCATTAAAGTATGCATTAGTAAGTTATTCTAAATTCACGTCCGTCTGTGTGACATGGTCCGTTTTATTAAGGTAATTGCGAAGGAATAATTGAGGTTCTTGCCATAAAAATATTTATATATGTAGTTAGAGGTCTCGGGTTCAAATCCGGTTCAGGCATTTATTTTTCTTTATAGGTTTGGTTAACAAACAAAATCCGACCATAAGCAGGGGGTTCACCTATAGTGAAAGTTTAAAAATCGCTCTTGTGATATTTGATTTTTACGACGAAACTCAATATATATTTCAATTAAATAAAACTAGAAAAGTATTCTCCAAAAATCAGCGAAATGCGAACATTGGGCGTGTGGGGTTTACTTGAAAACTATTATTTAAAAATAGTTCAAGCGGCCGCCGTATGTTTTTATGTAGCAATATACCTGATAGGCCATTAAATACTATTTAATTAACAAAATAAGAATATATTCCGTAACCGAGTAAATTCTGACGATAAATTGAACTTGCTGAGGAATTCACTTATTTTTGGTAGTTTCTGCGTGACTGACTCTTTTTTATTTAGATGGTAAATATTACCCGTTTAAGGAGTAAGCGTAGTTGTTGACGGAGGGCACTGCAGTCGTGTTTATGCAGGAATAGAACACGTGACACTGCTATCTATGAGTGCGGAGGGGAACGGGACGTGGGACGCTGACAGTGAACACTACCTAAGATGACGTCACGTGTACCAACAGAGAGAGCTTCGCAATTCTTCCGCCTGCAGAGATATTTTGAACGACTAATAATTGGAAATATACTAACTCCATGGCACGACAGGCCTAGAGAACCCTTGTCCTTCCAGCTACTACTGGCCTCACTCTCCATGTGTGTTTATCGCAGAGGTCGATCATCATCTAGTCAGTATAGGGTGACATGTGGTCAACATGTAGGGTTCCCCTGCCGTTAAAACTTTTTTTTTTAATTTGAGGCCGCTACTTATTGTAGATATCTACATTTATCACGATTCTGGGTGGGCACTAATCTCATATTAGTCGAAATTCCATGACAAAATTTCTTCCCTCATGAGGACTGGAATTGGCCCTTGTCTCGTGGCTTTGTGCCTTGGAATGATGTATTAGACAGCTCGGTGACGGTGTGGAACAATAATAAACATTTTGCATAGCAATTAATTTTAATAATAATATTTTAAAACATTTTAAAGGATCTTTGCTCTGTGCATTATGAGATTGAAATCAACATTCTTATGTAGGGGAAATACAGAAGTGGAGTTTTGGCAGCATTTCAGATGTCATCATAGAGGTACTGGCAAACTTTGATAAACGTACTAGTGCTACGGGATGAGTCAAATTCGCTAAGTAAAAGAATTCACACTCAGCGGTAATGGTAATCTCAGTTATGTAATGACGGACGTTTTCTACTCAAAATCATATTTTTATCTTATCTTGTGGAGTGGATGGCAACACTGATTCTTCTACATAGGCGTTCACATTATGTTATTAATTTTTTAAAATATAATGGCGATGTTAAGAATTTATTCTTTTGCTGATGAATTTGCTCTTATAGCCCGAAGTTTAACATCATTGCAAGAAATGTT
Source organism: Diploptera punctata (assembly GCA_030220185.1). Classification (NCBI taxonomy): domain Eukaryota; kingdom Metazoa; phylum Arthropoda; class Insecta; order Blattodea; family Blaberidae; genus Diploptera; species Diploptera punctata. Next base: position 291,167 of record JASPKZ010007370.1, on the reverse strand, counting down.
GGAGGGAGTTCATACAGAAAGCTTAGTTGTATTATAATTAATGAAAACAAGACATATTATATAAACATGTCCATATTCAATGGCAGAAATGTCTTGTCTGCATGTGGATTTGAATTAGGTTCCAAAAATGTAAGAAAGGCAGCTTTTTGCTTTGCGGAGAAAAATGCAGTAAGCACACATTTATTGTCGTCAGAATGTGAATAAGAAGTAGAAAATGATGATGTTACTGGAGAAGCGGAATAGAATATTATTTAACACTATGTGTGGTTTTTGCTTATAAAATATAGTTATCCCATTTTATGAAAACTGGGAGAATACATCTCGTGTTGTGGTAAAGGACTTGAATGGCATCACGAAAAGTGTGTTGGAGCTGAGGAAATAAAAATAAGGTTAGGTCTAACGTAAAGAAATAAATCTTATTCTTTGATAGATTATAGAGAAAATTATGTTATAAAATTGTGGTTAAAATGTCTGAAAAATAAATATTTTACGGAAGGAAGTCATTTGAAAACAGTCCCAATTCACCCAAAAAGACTGTCCCTAATCATCCTAACAAATTAGGATGAATGGGGTTCATCCTAACAAATTAGGATGAATAGTGACGTGCAGTACTGAAATATAAATGTCAGTAATTCCTTATCCATTTGATTGATAGAATTATAACTGTTACAAAATGTTCATCAAACATATTGAATTATGAAGTACGAAACATGCCTTACCGATAATGAAACCGATATTACAGATTTTATTGCTTTTGAACCGATTCATCCGAGCTTACCATAGGCCTAAATCGATGTAATAACTAAATTTCGACATTTAACAATGAAATACAATACATATATATAATCTATTTTCTTCCTTTTGAGAAAAGGGGGATTTATTAGTCAGTGTACAAAGAATCAAGATAAGTTAATATTGATAATCATGGAGATATTTATTATCCTAAGTGGTGGTATTGTCGGCCGCGGTGGACTAGTGGTTCTGTTCCTTGCCTCTGGTCCCGAAGGTCACGGGTTCAAACACGGCCGGGGTTGATGAAGTTTTTAGGGACTTTAAGCCGTGGGTCCCGAGTCTGAAGATTTTGAGGCTCGGTAAAAAATCCTGAAGCCTGAATTAAGAGGCCTCTAAGCAAAATTTACCGACCTCCTTCCTAGTAATACTTAGTTGCCTACTACACTATAGCCGCCGGGGTTGTGAAGTTTAGCTTATACGAGGGGTAAAGGTAGAAACTCGCCCTCTACTGCCAATAAAGAAATAGTTGAATGGGAGAAAATGTCTGTCACAACCAATCACTGCTCTTGACGCAGCTATAGTGCGCTAGTAAGGTTTGAAATTGTTGAGATGTGCTGTATGTCTGCTAACATAAATCGGCCCCTCCCACTAAATAGCCACATCGCCAACACTGTCGTGAAAACGTCAGGGCCGGAGAATCAGTGGCTGGGGTATACATGTCTCATTGCGTCGGTATGTTGACCTCATACCATTCATGACATTTTTGGGAAATAAGTCTAACTAAATTAACTTGGTCTACTGATTCTTAACAAAGGAGAGATTAAGGCCCAACATTGGGTTGTTTACGCTATTGTACAGTAGATGTAGAAGTTATGGCATTAATAACACTGGTCAACAGTGGTTTGTTGTCCTTGATATAAGATTAATTTCCGATTTATGCTCACAGTTCATGATTTTGAAAGATTTGCTCTGTTTTTTAATCTTTATTTTCGTTTTACACTAAAAAATCGGAAAAATGAAAAAAAACATACGATATATTTATAATGTCAATTGTTTTCTTTAGAAATTAGTATGCACTGACTTAAATAGAAAGAAAAATATCGAAACCCCATGTTATACTTCAGTGAAACGCCTTTCATAAGATTTCCTTCTATGATTTTTTAGGAGACAATCTCTTTTTAAAGACCAGCAGTAATCTGTCATCATGTGACGGTCCTATCTACCCTGATACTTTCCTCCATTACTTTTAGATCCTAGTGAAAGCACACTCCCTGTTCGTCGTTATAATTTCCTAAATTATTTGGAAATCTATCCAGGTGACTGTGGAGAAAGTGTAACTTTATACTCATATTTGCTCCCAAAATATTGAAGCTTATCAACATGTTTTGCACAATTTCTTTATAATTTGGTGCTTTATAGTTACCTAGGAAATTTTCTACTACCAATACAAAACCCTTCCAAGCTTCACTTTCCGGGACAGTCATAACTTTGATAAAATTTGCATCTTTCATCAATTGCCGAATTTGAGGACCATCAAATATTCCGCCTTTTAACTTTTACATTCTGAGCTTAGAAAATGTTATACAAATGTATTTGAAACATTTTCCTTCCTTGTCCAACGCTTTGACGAATTGTTTTATCATATCCAGATGCACGTCGTGAGTACTTTAATTTCGTCAAATAACTGGAATTAAGTCCGATGTTCGGAGTGAGGGGTGTGAGAGTGGGGATCATGTGATGTTTGTATACGAAAAAAAATGCACAGAAATCAAATCATGACTGGAAACAAATTTTATTGGTAACAAGCCGTTTCCTGTTTAAGATATATGATACGCAAAAATCATAAAAACTAGAGCACATTCAGCACTTTCATGAATATATTCGTAAACTGTGCACTTGAAAACATTCGCTGAGATAACCAGGGCAACAATTTTTTTTGTAGAGCTGTGTAATTAATTAATAATTGTTGATATATCTGAAATGCAGTACGTATGTAGTGTCTTCTTTACAACCGTGTACTTTACTCATTTTTGTAAAAAACTGACTTAGCCTACTTATTAAATGATTTCACCTCTATAATCAAGAATTAATATTTATAGGCATAACTATTATATTATTAACAATAATTCAATGATGACGAGACATTGTACGTGAAGGGACTTATCAAGGACTTCATACTAAGTTTGTTACAAAAGGATTACGATGAGGAATAATTCTATTTATTATTTCAGAGGTATTTTTCTTTCTTTCATTTTTTTGAGCTTTCTCCCTATAGAGTTTTATAATTTTATGAATTAAATTAGTTGGATTATTATCTTAATGTTTGAAATTATTTTGTTGGGGTGATGAAGAGATATAATTAACTCTTTTTTAAAAAGTACACTTATTTGTGGTTGATTACTATTTCTCCCTCCAACATTAGAAATGACGAAATTTCGGATCCCATCACTATGTCATATACCATTTCCCTACGTAGCCTATATATTGTGGTAAAGAGAAAAGACATTAAACTACTGAAAGTAATTCAGTTACAAGTTTAAGTTAAGAATAACTTTTGAACAGTATAGGCTATATAGGCCTATACATTTTTTTTTAAATTTCGGCATTCATTACATTAGAAAAAGAATTGAGACAACTCATTTTAATTCAACCTTAAGATGGGAATTATACATTTTGTGAATTCTTTTTATGGAAATTGATATTATATTGTGGTTCTTTGTTTGTATTTTCTTACTTTTTTGTTCATTTCACGAAGTAGGCCTTGAGTTTTTAAGTTAAATATATCATATCCGGAGTACAAATCCAACCAAGCGCGATTTCTTGGGAATTCTTGGCCACTCATTAACTTGTTTCACATTCTGGAAATAATATATTAATACTTTGCTTTTTTTAAACATTTCCGGTCATTTGCTAGGATATCAGTCAGGTATGTTAA
>JASPKZ010007370.1:115000-285000 GCA_030220185.1 Diploptera punctata | reverse complement strand
AAAGTAAAAAAAAATAAAAGAAACATACAGTACACACAATATAGTTCCAGTTAAAGAAGTTATTTCTTTAAAAAAGTCCATAAGTGTTTTCTGTTTAACGGAACTCGCCCGCTTCTTTGCCGCCGTTCCACGCAATCGACGTGACGCGTCGTAGCAGTAGAGGGTCTGTTGAAGTTGTCTCTCACTGTTTTTTTATGTTATTACATTATAATTTCATCTCATGTTTTACCGTGGGCATATCACGGGATATTTACAGTTATTTACATACATTTACATTTTGTCTTGCTGCAATTTGATTGTTCAAGAGTTTATTCTTGAAGTGTGCGCAAGATGTTGCTGATGAAGTTTGTCACTGCAACGGTGTTGATGTAGAGCTTTATTATCTGGGATAGTGTTTGGGTTGTTAGAACAGGAGGCCGGTCTCTTGAGTACAGTGAACATTCTGTCAGAAGATGTATTGCTGTCTGTGGTGGAGTTTCGGGGCAGTTACAAAGGGGAGATGGTGACTTTTTGATCCTGTAAAGATATGTACGGAAGTATCCGTGGTTGGTTAGGAATTGTGTAACGATGAAGTTTGGCCATAGAAATGTTGGCAGCCTATGGTGAATAGAGGGGATGTACTGTTTGTCTCTGACTGTTGCTCTAGGTACTTGATGGCCTTTTTTATCAATTTGGATTCTTCACTTTGGCTGATTTTCTTATTCTCCATTCCAGTGTCTTCATTGTCAATTTCACTTTCTTCAGCCTCTACATTCACTGCCTCTACTATCATCTCATCAGTCACTTACAATTGTTCGTCTGCGTTGACCCAATCGGCTACATCGTTTTCAGTGATTGTTTCATCTGCTAATATTTGAGCTAGCTATGCAAGGCTCTGTCGACTTCATCATCATGCTATATGAGGAAAGTTTCTTGGTTTTCCATGACGTTTAGTAACTTTATCAAAACTCTTTTTCCGCGTAAAAGGGATGTTTTTTTTTTCTTTGACTACCTGGGTTAACCCGGAACTCGGTTAGTTGAGGCTCGGATAACCACAGATCTACTGTACTATTTTTGGGAGACTTGTGAGCCCAAATCTGAAGATTTTCTGGTTCGTAAAAGAACCCACACCTAAATTAGAGTCTCTGAGTAAAATTTAATCGGCGTTTCCTATCTAAGTGACACCTTAGTTGCTACTAGGAGTCTGTTTGAGGCGATGAACTAACCACTTGTCCCTCCATAACATCTACAGGGAAATAGTCGTAACTAAATTATCTTGGTTGACTAACTCCTGCAAGGAACACCTTTGGTCCACATAGGTATATACGGGAATAGACAGGCAGTGCTGCCACCTTACTCTAACGCTTACAAAGAAAGAAAACATGTGAACATGAAGCACAATTCAATATTATGAAAATCTTCAAGATCTTCATAATAACTCCGGCCGTGAAAGCCTAAGTCAATATACAATTCACTATGTTTGCTGTAATTCAGTTTATATGTTAAACATTTGATATTTAAGAATTCAAGCCCATTTATCGTGTTTTAAACGAAGATGAATACTCCGAAGTAGATAATTGTATAATATGTGCCCAGAAGAGTATGGGTTCGTTGAAGTGGTTATTGTATCGGATAGAAGATGTCGAAATGCAGGGCCTCGCCGAGGAGTGATCAGCTCAGTTCCGTGGCGATCTCTGAGTATACAGTATTGTTTATATCTGCATTCATATCAATCAAGACGAATTTGATAAGGGTGATATTACGATGGTCAGTTGAAGTTCGGGAACTATTTAGGCCTTAACGTTACCTGATATCTTATCCGAAAAAAGTCACCTAGAAAGCTTGTTCCGGCCAGTGATCGAAGCGGGCCCACTGCGTTTGAGCCAAGAACCAGAACGTTTCTACTAGACCAAAGAGTTAGACAAGGAAGATGATCAGTTTAAAAAAGTGCAATTTCAAAAAAATGCTAATTTCCACAGAAAAGGAAAATAATTATTTTTGGGACAAATCGTATCAGAACAAAAATAATTATGAACAAAGAAACTTTGGAATAAAAACAAACTCCATGGCGCGTCGGGCCTAGATGATCCTTGTCCAACCAGTCGGCTTCTGGCGTCACATCCACATGTGTTAATCACAGAAGCAGACGATCATCCAGGCAGTGAGCGGTGGCATGTAGTAAGCATGTCGGGTCTCCCAAGCCGTTATAGTTGGTTATCTCAACCTGGAGAAGCTACTTATTGTAGCTACCCAAATGCCTACATTGCTGGGTGGATACCGGTCCCACACCGGCCGCAATTTCATGAAAAATTGTTTTCCTCATGGAGACGCGAACCAGCGCAAGTCCCGTACCTCTATGCCAGGGCATCTTGCCTTAACCATCCGACTACGGCGCGCGGGACGAAACATTAGAAGAAGCCTAATTAAATTCCGTTCATACCAAATTTCAAATGAATTAGATTAAAAATTAACATTTGTCCAATTAATTGGCACAATTAAACGGAATGTGTTATTATTGAGGAAAATGTGGAAGGAAAGCATTTTGAAACTGTATAGAATTTTAGTCATTATGTACATAAATAAATAGGTAAAAAAAACTGGATTCTACCAACAGCACAGAGGAAGAGAATTGAAACAGCAGAGATGAAATTACTTTATATCTGTTAGATACACTCACGTCCCGCGCCGTAGCCGAGTGGTTAAGGCAGGAAGCCTTGGCGCAGAGCTACGGGACTTGCGCTGGTTCGAGTCTCCATGGGGGAAGACATTTTCTCATGGTATTTCGGCCAGTATGGGACCGGTGCCCACCCAGCATCGTGATGCATTTGGGTAGCTACAATAAGTAGCGGTTCCAGGTTGAGAAAACCAGCTATAACGGCTGGGGGACTCGACATGTTGACCACATGTCACCCCTACACTGGCTGATTATCATCTACCTCTGTGATTGACACATGTGGATGTGAGGCCAGCAGCCGGATGGTAGGCTAAGGGCCTTGTAGGCCTGTCGCGCCAGGAGTATATAGTAGATACACTCACATTGACCACAAAACAAATGGGTGTATACTCGCCAGGAATGAATAATTTCAAGTGTATTAGAAATAATTAACAAATGTAGATCAAATGTACATTTCCATTTATATTTACAAATAATGGTATTAAGAGAATTCCATTGCAATCATACAGGTACACCTCAGGGTAAGAGAAGAATAGGAACTCCGAAAAAGCGTTGGCGAGAGCAGATATAGACGTTACGCATCAGATGGTTTAATCATTATATGATGAAGAAAATGCATAGAATATATTTTGTCAACAGTAAATGCTGTAATGTTTTTATTTGGAGTAGTATTGTGAAATATCAGTTTTAGTGTTGAAGATAACATTATCTACCTCGTAACTCTGTTCCTTATCTTCACGTGCTACGTGTTATTGAGTTGATCCATGGCTTGCAAACAATCACGCTCCCACAATTCGCAAGTCATAGATTGCAATTTTAAATCTCCTTTCCTTATATTCTCATTCTTTAGCTTTATGTACATAGACTATAATTATATAGGCCCATATATATGAAGGGGTATGTGACATAATGAAGTAAGTAATTTTTCTTAATTAAAAAAAACAGGGTTTTATTTAATAATGAATAGGATCTTCTTGGTTGTAAAATTGTATTATACATAGTCAATAAACCCAAATCACCAAACTAAAATGTTAAAATAGTCAACGCGTTTCAATAGCGACGCTATCGTTATCATAAGTAATGCCACGAGTGATTTCCAAATTATCGATAAATTCACGACTCACGAAGTGAGGAGTGAATTTATCTAGAGAATTTGGAAATCAAGAGTGGCATTTGTTAGGACTATTTAACGAATAAAATTAAGCTGTTTACTCACAAATCATTATTAAATATAGTTATTTTAAAATATTTATATATTTAATGTAAACGGCGATGTTTGAAAGCAAATGAGAAACGATAAGTACGCTTCATCTGCTTCTTTTGTTTATCACTGCAACCAGATCATACTATTTATTGCCAAAGGAACGCAATATTGTAAGAATGCTCTCTAGTGGAGAAAAAATGAAACACATCAAACTGTATATTAATTCATTTCTGATGTCGTATGATGTAAATATGACAATTATATTTTTCTGGATTATTTCCTGGGAAAAAATACATTTAAGAAAGTGCAAACAGTGGTTCCATTTTTGATGGTATAATAAATTGCTACAAATGTTTTTATATTAACTCCTGCAAGCGCTGTGTGTTGACATCTATGCACTATATATACAATCTGGTAGCCGTATTTCTTGTGGGCTCAGTCACTGCAAAATAATGGTCAGACCTGTTCAGAATATTAAAAAGGAGGAGCTTTCTTTAATATGGTAAATATAACACTGATAAATATTTCGTGAAACACGACTCTGGTTGGTTGTAAAACAGAAATCATTGAAATGTGATTGGTCATTGACTCCCATTTGAGGCATGAGTTAAATAGTCAATACTAATTATTTACTCTTACAACATTGTAGTTTGGTGATTTGGGTTTTATTGACAATGTGTAATATATAAGGGTTTCATTATTGAACAAAGAATCGAGTTCGCTTAATATTAACAATCATGAATATATTCATAATCGGCCGCGGTGGACTAGTGGTTATGCTCCTAGTCACTGGTCCCGAGGATCGCGGGTTCAAATCCGGCCGGGGTCGAGGAATCTTTTTGTGGAAAAATCCAAGGAGCAAGTCCTTCGGCAGGAGCTTTAAGCCCTGGGTCCCGAGTCTGAAGATTTTCAGGCTCGTAAAAGATCCTTAAGCCTGAATGAAAGGCTCTTAGCAAAATTTACCGAATTTCCCCGTCCTAGTACTACCTTGGTTTCCTAGATGTCAGTATGAGGCGGAACCACTCAAGTGACATCTATACGAAAACATACATCTATATGAGGCCTCCTGTTGTTTCAACTGATAAACATTGCCCACACTGTTAACGTTAGTCAATTGTTTATAATAAACACAAATATTTCCAACAAATTAATTTTTTTACTATTATTTATTATTTTGAAAACACCATCACACAAAAAATGTACAACGCACGTTAGTGAAGTGTTTTACAGAATCTCGGAAATTAAAAACCTCGCTATCGGTCATTTTTAAACATTTTCCTCGATTCTGTAAAAAACATTTCCCAACATCGCATCATAATATACTACTATACTATCTTTCAATCTTACAATCCTGACTCTAATGATAACCTATAATGAAAACAATTAAGATATTAAGAAGTGGCTGATTTCAAATACCTAGGGACAATAATTACAGTAAAAGCATGAATGAGGTATACAAAGAAATTAAACATTGTCTCAACTATAGAAATGCATGCTATTATCCATCATCATCCGATTGAGGGTCTTTCCACTTTTCAGCGGTTGCCCTTTTACCAGCCGGCTGCTGGCCCTTCATATCCACATGTGTCAATCACAGAGGTAGATGATCAACAGCCAGTGTAGGGGTGACATGTCGAGTCCCCCAGCCGTTATAGCTGGTTCCTCAACCTGGAGCCGCTACTTATTGTAGCTACCCAATTGCCTCACGATGCTGGGTGGGCACCGGTCCCATACTGGCCGAAATACCATGATCATAATAATCCGTCACGAATTATGCCTTTGTAGATAAAGGCCCCATCTAGAAGTCTTTTAAGAGGATTTACTGATCGACGATATCCTTTAGATATATATTGAGTCGTCATTTTTGGGATTCTGGAATTATCCATTCTTTTCTAGTCAGTTTAATTTATATCTGTCGAGTTTTTCTTCTACTGATCCTACTTCTAATTATTCTAAAATGTCTTCATTCTTTTTCCGATCTAAGATAATGTATCCTGCTTTCCTTCTGAGATATTTAATTTCCGTTGCTTTGATTCTGCTCCTGTCTCTTTTTTCTTAATGTCCAAATCTTACTTCCGTATAAAATGCAGAGTAATGTAAAGTATTATATATTTTTATTCTTGTGGATTTTTGTACCAATTTAGCTTTTAATGTATTATTCATTATTCCTAAGATTTGTGTAAATTTGGTGATGTTCTTGTTCACATCTTTTTAATTTTGATAAGATAACTATTATCAAATTCTTTTAAAAAATATAGGCTTTTAAACCAAAATACTTCCAGTTATGCTATATGGGAAACATGGTTTCTTATATCAAAGCTGGAGAAAAGCTTATGAGAATATTTTTTTTTTAGAATAAAGTTCTTAAAAATGTTTGGACCAAAGAGAGAGAGAGAGAGACGAACAGACAGGTTAATGGAGACATGACCTTTATAGGAAACCTGATGTAATAAGGAATAGTTAAATATCTTAAGAGTGTGATGTTGATAGAAGAGGGGTATGGGAAACTTCTTCTAGGAAAACCAGGGGGAAAATACCCATTAGAGAGACCAAGAATGAGGTGGGAGTATATTAACAGTTATTTGAGGGAGATAAATTGCACAAGGGATGATTGGAAAATTTTAGCTCAGGATGAGGAGCTTTTATGTCCGCCCGCCCGTGAATCTCCGGATACAATAGAACCAATACGTTAGATAATTTAACCTAGCATTTACCATTAAGAATGAGTATAAAAATAAAGAAACATCAGATTCGTCGGCACCGAAATTTGAACCTGGATTTCCCAAATTCGAGTCTCAAACTCTACCGTGGGGCAGTATTTTGGAGGGGCTGTTTTGGAGGGTGTCTGTAAATGTCACTTGGGTTTCACTGAGATTTGATTGTGGATTTACTTGCCCTTCCTCGGTAGCTAGTCGGTTTCAGGGTGAGCGCTGAGACTCCTATCTATAACGGGTTCGGAAGGAGAATTGCGTGGGAACAGACAATCACAAATTATTTGAATTATTTAATTTAATTAATCTTTGCCAATTTAAATGCACGTTACACAGTGAAAATAAAACTTTTCCGTCACTGGCCTTCGATATTTCGCTAATGAGGACTAGCAAATGACTTATGAGTTCGGGAGATTTTCCCTAAGTCCATAATCGTCGTTACAAGATTTTTTTTACTATACAATCAAGATCTTCTTCCTTCTAAGTGTCGAGTATAAGTGTCAGTGACTTAAATTTTGTCCTCATGAGTTCCGTATCGAAGTCAGGACCAATTATTCCCATATATGGTCTATACCCTAACTCTCATTTTGATTGGTTAGAATATTTAATCACATGTCATCCAAGGGCGTAACTATTTTATTTAAACCACCACCTACCTTTGATTTTATTCTCACGGCTAGGGACCGTGTTTGCCAGCTTGGGCTTAACGCGATTGTAAATTTGGAGTTTGACATTTCTCCCAAACGTGAGTTTTGAAGCTAGACCCAGCTTAAACATTTCAGGTCTAATTTGAGGAGTTACATGTTTATGACCTCTTTTACTTAGGGTTTCAACCGCTTCTTGTGAGAACTATTTACCAACATGAAACTTAATTTATTTTTAACTATATTCTATTCCTTCATTATTTATTCATTTCTTATATTCATTAATCACTATTAGGGCCGTATCATATTCGTCTCACAATGCCTCTTGTTAAAACAAAAAAAAAAAAAATATTAACGTAAAGTTAAAAATATCTTTTTTTTTTTTAACACAGCTCCCCTTAGAAGAGAAGTAATTAAATATGCTAATTACATCAAACCAAAATGTATTACATTTTTACTTTTCCTACAAGTGCCATATATGGAAATGTTTTTATAAACACAAAATAGATTATATTATTGAACATATATCACCCTGGTTTACTTACAGTTTTCTGCATATTACCACTAGAACAACAACAAAAAGAAAACATGTACATTTAAACTCAATTTGCGATCGGTGGTTCACCTTACTTATTTTTTTTTTTTTGATCAACAATTGTTTTTCTTATTTTAACCCTATGGTTAGTTTATCATATCCCATACATCTTCTCGTTTTTTTTCACTTTATTATACGTTTGTTTGTTTTGATTACGTCACTTTTATTTCTCACACGCTCGGTAATTTAGCATAATACGTTTTCCATATATCACTCAGTTTATTATTGCAATGTCATGCACATTTTTTTTTATTATATTATCCCTTTATATCGTTCGCACTTTCCATGGTTCACACTTTACATATGCACTGGAACTCACTTATTATAAACTAACATTTTTTTTATTCTAATTAGCTACTAATTTATTCTATTTGGGTCATTTATTTATTTAATGAGACATAGATCTTAATGTTGCCGTAAACATATTTGCCCTCTTTTAATCAAATGGTAAATTTACTAATTAGTTTCCTATGTAATTTTCGATGATTATCCTTTATAAATAAGTATATCGGTACTTAATAATAATCCTATATGTTTATAACCGCGATCTCAGTTTTCAGAACATTTCACGATTCATCATAATAGGCCTAATTCATTTGTAAATCTATCTTTTTTTATTTATTTATTTATTTATTTATTTTTTTTTAAATAGGCGCTCCCTTTAGCTGTGGTCATTGAAAATTTATTCTCAGCATGTTCACTGACTGATCTTCACAATACCTTGATAAACTATTTATTCTTTATAGAACTCGTTTATTCATCATTCGCATATTATTTTTATTCAATCGATTAAGGTGGAAATTATCCTTATTTATTTACTTGTCGGTAACATAATATCACATTTCATACGCGCAGAACCGTCGCTGTATACAGAATTTTATATCATCGTAGCTCATATTCGTCAATTTCGTTTTTGACGACAATTTATATTTCATTAGTAAACAACTCGACAACACCGGTCGAATCAAAATCATGTCGCTCTATCTACCCCATAATAATTCTCGCTACCATATGAGCGAACGTTTATCATTTAAAAGGACATAATATAAACGCCTCCTTCGGGCTTTGATCCTGTATTTATTCATTCTTTCACTTTGTCTACGCTATATATTTTTATCTGTCACCAATCATAAACTGTTAAAAGGACGATGCCTTAACCTCTTTCTTAAATTTTCGTATGCTTATAACGCTTCCATTTTATTCCTCAAGAATAATATTAGGTTTTTAAGAACATTTGAATCATTATGAAGTTGATAATAAAGTTACAATGGCACATTGTTGTATTTTTAAAGAGTTTTGTTTAAACAATTATTTATTCATTTCACATCGTATTTGTGTAAGTAACTTGTTTTCGACACATGAATTTTGTACCTGTGAAGGGTGTGCCTATTTCCGTCTCACTCGCACTCTTTCATCTTTTACAACCTTTTAAGTTTAGTGAACTGATTTTTATCTCTATTCTAGACTGGGTTCAACGTTTTCTTACATATTCCCACTACGATCAGCTGTTCATTTCTTTGTAATTTTCACACTTTACTTATTATTATCCTCGTCTCTGTTATTGTTCACGCTTTAGATTAAGGCAGATATAATTACATGATAATTATTTTTATTATGTTTTTTATATAAAGCGGGGTGGTGCCTCTCGCTCCCTCTGTAAAATTAACTTTTCTACCTCTGTTTTCGTCAACATTTATCCAGTCTCATTATGTTTTCTAGCAAGTACAAATATAAGACCCTTTTAAACTATTTCTCATTAAATTTTCCTAATACTAATCTGATATATGCATTGACCAACACTTCTTGCATTTATCATACTAATATTACCAGTATCGTCTTATTTACTAATTACACATTTATTTAATTGTTGCGCATACAATGCAGGTGCATGTTAATGTCTAACTGATATTACATCCATTCTCTAACAGGATAGACTGAAATTTGCATTCTACCACCATTTTGCGATAATTTCGCGCCCGGATCAAATATTTCAGCACGATATTTTTCTAGATAACATTTTCTCTCATTATGCATTACTTTCGTACAGTACTTCATTATGTTACCTTTGAATCTACCGTATTGACTGTTTTTTTGATCATTTCCTCCTATTTATTTGGCGCTTCTTTTATTACGCGGTATGACTTCTGCATATTTTCTTTACGCCCTACCTTTTTCTTGTTTTTCTTTTCATATTTTGTTCGTATCTTTCCCATGCATCTACTTTGCATATCCAAATTTTCAAATTGGAATACTGAGCGGATGTTTTGGCTGTACCGAAATCATCAGGTCAGTTGTTCCATTTTGATTTAATTTAAACATCATTAATAACATGCATTTCATTATTGCATTTAAATATATTTCCATGTAATTCATCATCATTGGTTTGAGGTATTTTGTTTACATCTATAATAGTTGGCTCGCATTCTTTCCCTCATTCTGAAGTGTCATTTCCCTATCTGAGTCCCTTTGAGTTTGATCTACAGTACTTTCACCTGTTGTAGTAACTACCATACAAATATCATTGTTACTTTTACATTTATTTTCTTGAGGAGTTTCATATATTCCTGTCTCCCTTTCATCATAATTATTTCTACCTATCTCACCCTTTCCTGCTAAACTAGTGGTCAATTTTTCTCCTGTCCCCTGAATTTCTGATTTTACAGAATCTCGAGTTTGTTTTATTTCTAATCTAAAATTGCTCAGGTCTTCCCTCATTTCTTTATGAATTTGTTTCATTTCTTCCAATGTTTTATTACTTTTATTTATATCTTCCCTCATTGACATTAACATTTGCCTCACGAAATATTCAAAGTCGTTCTGGGACTTATTAGTTTTCTTTGAATCATTTACATTTACGGGGGCGTTCGGGCTATCGTAATACTCTGTCCCTACATCTACTTCATCATTAGGCCTACTTTCTGATGAAGCTTGCCCTTCTATAAAATTTATACTATTTCCCTCCATTATTTATTTATTCTACAATTTATTAATATTAATATTTATTTTCTATTCACAAAAATTATTTTTTTATGTTATTCACCACTCAAACACTTTCGTTTAATTTGTTAATTTTCCACATACTTTATTTTTCCGTCTTTTGACAACTTTTATGTTCTATTATTTTTTTTTTAAAAATCTGTCACTTTACCTTGGTATATCTTCATTATTTGTCTTACGTCAGGTTTGTAGAGGATCCGCCATCGGTTATCTAGGTTGATCTGTTCCTGGATTGTTGTCCACTCCTGGCTGCTCCTTCCATCTCGTGGTTAGAATGTTGTCTTCCACACTGTTGCTGGATCATGGTGTTCAGTCCACAACTTTCGTAAGTCACTCTTATTTTTCAATGCACTCACGTTGAAAACAAACTTTGTCACAGTAAAAAGGGCCCCATCGTTGGGCACCACTTTGGGGCAGTATTTGGAGGGTGTGGCTGTTAAATACCACTGGGGTTTCACTTTGATTTTAATTGTGAATTTACTTGCCCTTCCTCGGTAGCTAGTCGGTTCCTGTTTCAGGGTGAGCGCTGAGACTCCTATCTATATAGGGTTCGGAAGGAGAATTGCGTGGGAACAGACAATCACTAATTGTTTGAATTATTTTATTTAATTAATCTCTGCCAATTTAAATGAACGTTACACAGTAAAAATAAAACTTTTGTGTCCCTGGCCTTCGATATTTCGCTAATGAGGACTAGCAAATGACTTATGAGTTCGGGAGATTTTCCCTAAGTCCATAATCGTTGTGACAAGGTATTTTTTTTTACTATACATTCAAGATCTTCTTCCTTCTAAGTGTCGAGTATAAGTGTCAAGTGTCTTAAATTTTGTCCTCATGAGTTCCGTATCGAAGTCAGGACCAATTATTCCCATATATGGTCTTTACCCTAACTCTCATTTTGATTGGTTAGAATATTTAATCACATGTCCTCCAAGGGCGTAACTATTTTATTTAAACCACCACCTACCTTTGATTTTATTCTCACGGCTAGGGACCGTGTTTGCCAGCTTGGGCTTTTCGCGATTGTAAATTTGGAGTTTGACATTTCTCCCAAACGTGAGTTTTGATGCTAGACCCAGCTTAAACATTTCAGGTCTAATTTGAGGAGTTACATGTTTATGACCTCTTTTACTTAGGGTTTCAACCGCTTCTTGTGAGAACTATTTACCAATATGAAACTTATTTTATTTTTAACTATATTCTATTCCTTCATTATTTATTCATTTCTTATATTCATTAATCACTATTAGGGCCGTATCATATTCGTCTCAACCGCCTGAGCAAACTTACTGTGTAAACCAACTTTGTAAACCCCTGATCCAGAAAAAACACTTAATTCAGCGACACAAGGTCACTTTGTTTTAAACGTTTTCCACACCTCTCTTGTATGAGAGCTATCATAAACAAAGAGACTTCGCCTTCTTCTCTTCAAATGTTATTGGGAGCCTCGTGAATCGATGCCTGTGGCATACTGTGTCCATAAATACATATGGTTGTGCTCCACAATCATAAAGATAACATTCAATAAACTGCTCAACACCCTCACACCTCCCAAGGTGACACCTAATAAAGAACTCTCTTTTGTTAAAAACTTATTTTTCAGAACCTTTCAGTATCTACTTGCAAGATACACTTGTATGTTTGTTTACTTATTACGAATTTTACGAGAAATCAGAATATTAACTGTAGGGATTTTCACGTCTAGAAAATAGTATTGCTCTTATGGAGCAATTCCTGCTACCAAACCTATTCTTTTATGTGAGATTGGTTTATTAGTTAAATCCATTTGAAATAAATAATTTAGATTAATAGTTTCACTTATAACTTTGCCATGAAGGCAGGTAGCCGATTTATAATATATATATATATATATATATATATATATACACATACATACATACATACATACATACATACATACATACATACATACATACATACATACATACATACATACATACATACATACACTACATACATACATACATACATACATACATACATACATACATACATACATACATACATACATACATACATACATACATACATACATACATACATACATACATACATACATACATACATACATACATACATACATACATACATACATACATACATACATACAATAAAATTGTTTAAACCGGAACGTGAATAATGCGGAAATATTTCCAATATGTACAAATTTATTGGTCCCGGCAAAATAATAGTAATTTTACATGTATTAATTTCGTATAAAACGGAATCTGTCCAACGCGGAAAAGGAAGGATATTTCTACACAATTCATGATAAAAAATGTTTATAAGGCGGAAAGATAGAGAGAGAAATAAATTAGTTTCCAGTTCATTGAATTACCGCCCGCGACGGGTGAAGTAGAGTTTCTACCTGTATCTGGAATTTTCTTTCGGCCTCACTGCACACCCGTTTTGCGAAGTACAGGTTTAACAAATATTTGGAATGTGACATCTGTGTTACAAATAACCAGTAAACTGTAAAATCTTAAGTTAGTTTAAGATCTGATACCGATTGTGTATGTACATTTCACAGGTAGCGTTCTTAATTTACGGAATAAAGATGGCTAAATCGTATGTATCATTGTGATTCAAGGACAAAGTATTTTGAAGACAAAGAAAAACAAACTCTCAGTACGCGAAATAATGACTAAATTTAAATGTGGTAAAACCCAAGCTTATGAGATTTTTAAACACAAAGAAAAAATAATTAATGAATGGATGCAATGAAAGATCAGGTGTGGGACTGTTTTACAAGTCCACGATAAAAAAAAAATCTCCAAATTTCCAGACCGATGCTCCAAAGTCAAGCTGTAGCTGTTGCTCTATCCCTAGGGAATAACGATTTCAAGGCATCTTCAGGTTGGTTGTGGACAGTTTTAAAAGACGACATACGGTAGTGTGGAATTAAATTTGCGGCGAATAAAAGGATGTGGGCGAAATTATAGTTAGTGAGTGGAAAACGAAACTGCATACTTTAAATTCAGGATACGCTCCTAAGAGACATTTTTAACGCTGAGACGAAACGAGACTTTTTTTTCGCGCGTTACCGTCGAATAACTCGTATATACTATACTTCACTTTCCAACGGCAGCGGAACTACAATTAATCCAAGGTACATTAAAATACATATACGGTGCTCTATAATCTAAGATTGGTTAATATTTTTTTGTTTTTCTATAATGCGGAATGTTGTCTAATGTGGAAACAAAATTGGTCCCATGCGATTCCGCTTTGAACAAGTTTTACTGTATATATATATATATATATATATATATATATATAATATAATTATGGAGCGTATAATTATCACTCACGTATTTAATAAAGTTAGGGGACGAACTCAATTACCGGAACAGCGGCTAGCGGAGATGTCATTAAATCATCGTTTTTCAACGAACCTTCGAGATAATTATATTTCCATCTCTGTCACTTAGTCTGCTGCATTAAGTGACAACAGAGTTCCCATAAGGGCAATACTATTTTCTAGACATGAAAAACCCTGTAGACTGAACCAGGATTTGAACCCAATGTCTCAGCTTTAATTGCTGGCGCTCTACCATTTAACTATTTAGACACACTCTCGGAGCAAGCACTAATTCCCCTCTTCTTTATCTTGGATTCAAATCCCAACTATAGCACACATTTTGCTCTTCAGTTATGTCGTCCATAACAATTGTCGAGGTACACTATCATATGCCATCTCTAAATCAATAAAGGTCATATGTAGTTCTTTATTTTCTGCTAGGATTTTCTCTTGTAATTGTCTAATACAGAAAATGTTATCAATACATGATCTTCCACTCCGGAATCCACATTGTTCTTCTCTTAAGTTATCTTTTATCTCCTTAAGTTTAAAATTTATAATTTTACTAAAAATCCTAGCTGTTGAAGGTAAAACGCTTATACCTCTATAATAGGAACACAGTTTTTATATCACAGTTTTTAAAAATAGGAGTAATATAAACTATAATAATGAAATTATTGCACTCAGACAAGCCTTTCGCTTCCAATACTTAATACAACTAAAGAGAACATTTTCTGCCAGACCCAAACTCGCCACATCTACGCTTTTCTCTTTAATTGTATTAATTAATGCATGCGGAAAGTACATTAATTTCAATATTGTGTTCGTAATTAGTTCATGTAGCGTGGAATAAATCCCATTATATATTCTCAGTAGAAGCAAAAATATAATGTGAATAGGAGTTCACCACCAGGGTCAATAGAGAAAGATTTGTTGCCTGCTTCTCGATTGTCCGATTAGCACAATTGGTTAGTACGCCAGTGCGCAAAGCTGGAGATATTCGGTCCAAATCCTCATTCAAGTGCACATTTTTTATGTTAACCATTTTTTCATACCGTTTGTCTGGAAACAATTTCCAACTTGGATATTGTTTATCTTTCCCCTGAGGAGTAGAAACTCGTGTTTAGGAGACATTAAACCAATCAATAAAAAAGTCCGTCACGCAGGAACAGAGTAAGTAAATCGAATTTATTGTCCGATTTTGCTGGCTTGCAGCATATATCGCTATTTTGTTTATTAAATCGTATATATCCAATTATGTTGCGAGAAAGTAAATATGGCACAAGCTAGACCAATTTTTAAATTAATGCTTTCAGGTAAACTCCAGTTCATAATGGTCGGATTTCGGTGATTTCTGGCGAACACTTTTCTTGTTTTATTTCGATGACATGTACCTTATTAAAGTATGTTTGTATTTGGCCTTAGGTTCCTCTACAATTTAAGAAGAAAAATCCAAATTATTAGTTCCTGTCAACATTGTAGCCGTGGTTTTCTCTAATTATTTTCCTCTAATAACATCTGAAAGTGTTGTAATATGTTTTATGGAAAAACTACTTTTGAACCGCCGCTATAGGCCTCTATTTTTAAAATATTATAAAAACTTATAATAATTTGCTGCAGATAGACATAAATGGAGCATGGCACGTTCCTTGACGAATATATGCAGTGATGATGATCCGATTGGTAAAATTAATGACACACAAGGAGAGAGACACCTGTAACAACATTCGTCATGGAATTAGCTCAAGCTGCTTTGCTTACTCTCACGATCATTACATATACAGCGGCGGCTCAGCTTTCCGGAATTCACAATCAACATAATAATAATCTATATATTAATAATATAGTGAGAAATAAAGGTATTTCACAACATTTGATTATGTCTATACAAAGTTTATATGTAAATAATACAATTGTAATAGACAAGGGTTTTAAATCAGAACAAAAATGGTAATAATAAATCGTGGTGTCAGACAAGGGTGTCCTTTATCACCTTCTCTTTTTTAATATATATATATTCCACCGCTGTGGTCTCGAGGTAGCGTGTTTCCTTTGTCACGCAGCAGGCCCGGGTTCGATCCCCGGTCGGGGCAGTTTTTCTGGGTGAGGTTTTTATCGGGGTTTTTCCTCACCTGTAAGACAAATGTCAGGAAAACTTTAAGGCCCAAATTGTCCCCGGAATCATATGGCCATCATCCTTATCATTATCACCATCATCATCATCATCCTTCACCGGTGTGAAAAGCAACGGGAAGCTACCACACTACAATTCCCTAGTAAAGCTGCAAGCATAGCATGAAAATGGTATGTTTGCAGTGAAGGACCTGCCCTCGGGCAGAATTACTATGGATGGATATATATATATATATATATATATATATATATATATATATATATATATATATATATATATATAGACGGAAGTTATATTAAAGTGGCAGATTAATTTAAATAAACAGTTTAAAATAAATGATAAACTGTTTGATACAATATTATTTGCCGATGATCAAGTTCAGAAGATGATCTACAAAGAGCTATTTTTAATTTGGAAAAAATAAGGTCCAATTACAATTTAAAAATGTAAAAGAATAAAACTAAAATTTTAGCATCTAAAGGACATGATACACTAAGAGCAAAAATAGTAATTGATAATATTTTAGAGCAAGTGAACAGTTTTAAATATCTAGGTTTCAATTTATCATATGTTAAAATTGAAGATATTAATGACAAAATAAGTAAATTTAATCTAATGTATGACACTTTTAAAAGAACCCTTAAAAACACAAGAAAAGAACAAAAATGAAATTTTATAAAGTAATAGCTGTTTATGTATTGATGTATGGATCAGAATGTTGGACGATCACTAAAAGACAAGAACAAAGATTGGAAGCAGCTGAGATGAGATTTTTAAGAAATATAGCGGGATGTACTCTGCTGGATAAGAAAAGAAATGAAGATATAAGAAAGGAAATAAATATTTTCAAACTTACAGACTGAATAATTAAATATAGAAACGACTGGAAAGAACATAATGATAGAATGCCAGAAGGAAGCTTTCCGAAATTATTGCTAAATTATAAACCGTACGGAAGGAGAAATGTTGGACGCCCACACAGAAGATGGTCTGAACAATTTTAACAATTCTAGCTTTCATAAAACCGGAGAGCCAACAGGCTTAATCACTGGATGATGATGATATTAATACGTAAAGAAAAATCTGTGTACCCCTTTTTAAGCACATTGCTCGCGCGGAGGAGTGAGATATTGCCATAATTAAAGTTCATATAGAGAAGTAGTACAGAAAAATATAATTTATGTATAAAATGTATTGCAAATAAATTGTCTCTAAGGAATTTACGTATAGTATTCATTCATTTGTGCACTCATTGCTTTGTTAACGTTCATACTGTAAGTGCATTGTTGCAAAAAGAAAATTGTGCGGCAGCAATGTGAATTGACTTACTCTCACGTATTTATTATTAGGGGTTTAAAAAAAGCGAGTACATTTTATTATTTAAATATAAAACTTGTAGGCTATATATAACTCTCCAAACAAATTTTGAGCTCATATAAAGGCCCTCAAAATTAGAGCCGAAAAGCAACTGTAGCTGTCAAAATCAATAGACCTGTATCTTATGCTAAAAAAATTCCGTTAAACACAAAAATAAAATTTTAGCTGTCATAATTCAATTTCGGGGGTGAAGAGGCTACGTTAGAGAAAATTGGAAGTTGATATTATCTTGTAATATCCTTCTTACTAGCAACATAAAGCAACATTTTTCATTGAAACTTTTATATTAGTATAGGTTTACATCTCATCAGTAGAGACTGGATGTTAGGGAAAATGCCTACAGTTATTTATTATAGGTATTGTAAAAGTGACTTCATATAAGTTCATACCGACGGCCCTAGAATTGTTTTCCATGAAGTTCATTTTGCCTATAAATGCCTATGTCAGCTTACAATGACTATAAATGCCTATTTGCCATTTTTTCTCGACATTAACTTAGTATTTCAATGAAATCAATTGAAATGGACAAACTTCATGACACATATTTCATAGAAATGTTCAAGTGTTCTTTTTATAAATTCTCTTAGAATATATTAGGTTAAGGGTGGCAATACGCCAATAACCTAGCAGGTAGATGGTTTCCCGCTCAATGCACTCCCGTTAGGCGAATATTGTATTTTTTCACCTCATGCACTCCCGTTAAGCGAAATAACTCTAAGCTATGTCCCATTGTACTCTATGCTCCAGCTCTAAGGCATGGAGAAAGGTCTACAGTACAGTTTTGCTTCTTTCAAACACAAACATTTCTGAGTGACAAAGAGGGTAGATGGCTCAAATTTTCTTTCTCTGTCTCACACCTGGTGCTGAAGCCTTTAAGTGACTGGCAGTATTATTTTTGATGTTGGTAACACTGAATTCAGTCTGTAGTCCTCATTCACAGACTGGTGCTTCAAAGACAAATTGGTGCGACGAATATTAGGCTGTAAAAATGTATAATGTAGTCCATTTTTTGTAAGAGCCTATTTTGAATTTTTAGTGCTTATATTAATGATTTTTAGTGCCTTTTCGCCTGCCTATTTTGAATTTTTTAACATCCGCACTCTACTGATAAGTAGGCTATGTAGTTTATACTGTGAAGATAGTCAAATTACATGAATATGATTTAATTGCCAAATTATTAATTGTTTAACTAGAACTTGGTGCACCTTAAGGAATATAGTTGAGGTTGTTCTTATGAAAAAATAATACCATCCATTCATCATCATCCATTCTACATAGTAAACATCGAAAACGAATGTCAAAATTATATATAGGCCTATATTACACATCCAAGTTAACTGTGCACGGGCGGAGGGGAAGAGTTTTAGCGCTAGTGTCGCCGATCTACTGAATCTGTGGAAGGGATGTAGGAGAAAACTGTGCATCCGATCACGTATTGAAATTTTTCATCTTCAAATGTGGGGGGAGAATCTCTAAACACATGTGAAAATATTAACATGGTTGTCAAATTAGTAATTTAAGCACGGAACGCTCAAGCGGTCGGATCATTTAAAATCACAGTATTTGTCGTCCGTTAGCAGCTTCACAATAAATCACAAGTGGCAACATGTAATGAGAAGGGCAAGGAAGGGACAGCTCATTCCTAGACGTAACCCCAAAAGTAACAGGGTTGTCAAGTTAGTTATTCTGCCACTGACCGCGCAGAACGACGGATCATTAAAATACATAGTATTTGTCAGCTCTCTACCTGCCAATCAAACAACATGTACAATGGACATGAAGTGGCAACATAGTAAGGAAGAGAAAGACAGTTTGTTAATTAACATATTTTCCGCGTGCACAAAACACTTGGATGGGTAATATTTATTTATATATGCTCGCGCGCACGCGCGCGCTTGTGTTTGCATTTATGTATATATATCTTTCAATGCTCTAAATGTCGCAATTTTTATTTTTCAAGAACCATACTCAGCATGTGAACAGTCAATTAAAAAGAAGGTCGAGTTCGTTAACCAACAAAATAGGGTCATTATGAGTGGGAGAAACCAAATTTAAATGTTTATAAAGTAATGGCAATACCATGTTGCCTTATGGTTCGGAGTTTTGAGTATTGACAAAAAAAGAGGAAAGGAGAATTGAAGGAACGAAAATGAGATTTCTATCCGTTCCGGGATATACCTCACTGGATGAAAAAAATAAGTGCAGATATAAGGAAGGAACTAATCATCTTTGAATTAAAAGATGGAATAAAAGAAGGTAGAATTAATTGGAAACAACACATTGTCACTAGTTGGCCGTAGTGGTATCTTCACGTCGTTTTTCGTAAATAATAATTATCACACAGTCCCGCACCATAGCCAAGTAGTTAAGGTAGGAAGCCTTGGCACAGAGCTACGGGACTTGCGCTGGTTCGGGTCTCAATGGTTAACATTTTATCATGGAATTTCAGCCAGTATTGGACCGCTGCCCATCCCGAATCATGAGGCATTTGGGTAGCTACAATAAGTAGAGGCTCCAGATTGAGAAAACCAACTATAGCGGCCGGGGAACCCTTATACTGGCTAGATGATCGTCTACCTCTGTGATGAACACATGTGGATGTGAGGCCAGCAGCCGGCTGGTAGGCCGAGGACCTTCTAGGCCTCAAGCGCCATGGAGTTTACTTTTAATTATCAACACAGGTTGTTGTGTAATATTTTACAATAACTTTATTCAATGCTACAAACTATCAGTTAAAGTTCACTCACAATTTACAGTAACAATTATTATTGTTTTATTGTTTATCTCTCACACAACTATTTTACAGTCTTTAATGAGTCCACTCGCTACATATCTCTCTCTCTCTCTCTCTCTCTCTCTCTCTCTTTCTCTGCCAATTCTCAACTGACTCGCTTCCTGCTTTCGCCACAGATATATAGACAAGGAGGGAAATTTCTAGGCCCACATTCAAGATACTTCCAAATGGTATTTTATGGCCATCGATGCTTTCTGAAAGGTGAACTAGAGACTCGTAGAGATCTCTTGGAATAAGAGCCTAGACATTTTCGATGATCTGCGGTCTTTCGGCTGACTCGCGAATCTACTTCTACCAATGCGAGACCAATATTCTCGCCTTCATCCGCGAAATTCAAACGACGTTATTACGACGTGTCACAATATACAAAGAATGAAAGACGACCGTATAACAAAACTGATGATGAATTACAACATAATGGACGAAGTCGAAGACAAGATGGGCTCTACAATTTTAAAGAATGTCGCTGGAACTAATCGTCAGGCTTCATCCATGAAGCTGATGATAATGAGCGAGGATTAACCTGAGGTAAACATTTAAAAATCGCTTTAATGGCCCACAATGTTTTATTTCTTGTAATACAAATCGGAGTATTCCTTTGAAATGAAATAGGGAAGGAATTCTCAAAAAATTAGCGAAATCCGACCATTACCCGAAGTCCGAAATTTAAAACTAGCTATACAGATTATGTTTGTTTTTTTTTGCAACGAAACTTAATACATGGAATTTAATTAATAAAAATACATATTCCATAAACTAACAAAAATAAACCGTAAATTCGACTTTCTGAGAAATTCCCTTAGTATAAGCAGTGACGGACTTCTTGAAAGTGTTTATAAACAGTCATTACACGCTTTATATTAGCTTGACCCGTATCTATCTATCTATCTATCTATGTAACGGAATCTTTCAACGCGATTTTCACCCACTTAAGATCATTGGATCGACTTGAAACTTTGTATACTTGTAAAGTATCCGTGACAATACAATGTTTTCTTATTTGTTTCTAAACTCCTGGCCAGAATCGTCAGGAAATAAAAAAGTGTCTTTGTATCTATGTAACGGAATCTTTGAACACGATTTTGACCCACTTAGAAACAGTGGATTGACTTGCAACTTTGTATACTTGTAAAGGACCCGTGACAATACAATAATTTCATATTTTGTTTCTGGCCAGAATCATCAGAAAAAAAAATGAAAACTGGTAAAATAGGTTGCGGACTTGTCGACTTTTTAGTCAATCGTTGTAAGAGCTCAGTTGGTAGAGCGGTGAATTCTAGTGGTATATAATTTCAGTAATCCATAGGTCGCTGGTTCAAATCCGGCCGGGAGGATTTTTTTAGAAGAGTATTACTTTTAGCTCATACTACAATAGTATCAAATTTAAAGATATTTACATTTTTATCTTATTCTGTAAAATATTAAAACTAAAAAAATAAATAATAGTTTTAAAAAACTAAAACAACACACTTTATTAGAAAAACGAACTAAAAAATGAAAAATAATTTTAATTTCCAACACGTTTGGGATAAAATTAAAGTGGTCAACAAAAAAATCATCTCCAACACATATAGAATAAAACTAGAGTTATCAACAAAAAGAAAATAATTTTACCATCAAAAGCGTGGGGTGCTTTTTATGATTTTTACATTTTCTTCTTAGAGACTTTACTTTTACCAATATCTGTTTATTATCAAATATATTAATTGATATAGAGCACCCCAGGCTTTTGGTGGTAAAATTCTTTTCTTTTTGTTGATAACTCTAGTTTTATTCTATATGTGTTGGAGATGATTTTTTTGTTGACCATTTTAATTTTATGCCAAGCGTGTTGGAAATTAAAATTATTTTTCATTTTTTAGTTCGGTTTTCTAATAAAGTGTGTTGTATTAATTCTTTAAAACTATTGTTTGTTTTTCTGCCTATGTTGTATATTACCCCGCCTTTTTTTATATCCGGGAAATGTAAAAAAAAAAGTATAATCCATTTATGTAAAAACAAGATTAAAATAGTTGATTTTTTATTGTGTAATCTGTGCCAATGTGGCATTGGAAATAATAACTAGATATAATAATATTTACACCAAGTTATGTAATAATTGCATTGCACAGTTTGATGGTCAACTACAAGTCATAGAAATGGATAGTGTCGAAAGCTTTGTAATTTTATTATCCAGCGACAATGTTTTGTAATAATTAATTATTATCAAGGTTCCACTGACGTATCTACAGCTGAAATCTAGCAATGTGCTCCTGATTAAGGAAGCTGCTAGATGTTAGCATCTCAACAAAGAAGGTTCTTTATTTCTACAGAATGGAGGAATATACAAACAAACAGAAAATTATATTATGCTTTGTAAACACAGTTAAAATGCTCCATAGCACATTATGGGAAACACATGACGCACATTTAGGTCCACTGAGAACTAAGTAACCATAGTAACAAAACCATGGATTTTAATGAGTTACGCTTCAAACTGTAACGTTTGAATATAGTGTTTCAGAGGTTCCGAATTCAAATCACTAGATCAGCGAAACGTTTCCGCGCGGCCATGAATACCTGTTCCATAGTACTAGTGAGTTAGTTAGATCAGTTAAACGACCAAGGGCGTTTTTTTAGTGAATTCTGATGGAATGAAACAGTAGAGGTTGTTCTCGTGAAAATAGTTTTAATTTTTTTACAAATGATCGATCCTACTTAATAGACACTAGAAATTATCATAAGTAATGCCACGAGTGATTTCCAAATTATCGACTCACGAAGTGAGGAGTGAATTTATCTAGAGAATTTGGAAATCAAGAGTGGCATTTGTTAGGACTATTTAACGAATAAAATTAAGCTGTTTCGTCACAAATAATTATTTAAATATAGTTATTTTAAAATATTTATATATTTAATGTAAACGGCGATGTTTGAAAACAAATGAGAAACGATTGGTACGCTTCATTTGCTTTTTTTGTTCATCACTGCAACCAGATCATATATTTATTGCCAAAGGAACGCAATATTGTAAGAATGCACTCTAGTGGAGAAAAAAATGAAACACATCAAACTGCATATTAATTTATTTCTAATGTCCTATGACAATTATATTTTTCTGGAATGTTATTACCTGGGAAAAAATATACTTAAGAAAGAGTAAACAGTGGTTTCTTTTTTTGGTGGTATAATCAATTGCTACATATATTTTTATATTAACTCTAGCATGCGCTACGTGTTGACATTCATGCACTATATATACAAACTGGTAGCCGTATTTCTTACAGTCAGTCACTGCTAAGTAATGCTATGACCTATTTAGAATGTTAAAAAAGGAGGTGCTTTCTTTATTATGATAAACTTTAGTTGGTAAATTCTAGGCGAAACACGACTGTGATTGGTTGTAAATCAAAAATAATTTAAATGTGATTGGTCATTGACTCCCATTTGGGGCATGATTTAAATAGTCATAATAAAAACCTATCTACATACTGTATACGAGTTCATATGATTATCCAACTCTGTTATTAACAAATGTGGATGTGAGGCAAGCACCCAGCTGGCAGGCTAAGGGCCTTCTTGGCGTATATTTGAACGCTCTAACGACCGCAGCATAGTGTGATATCTGACGATTCTAGGAGGATTTAATTCTTTTTCAGTCTTTATTGTTTTCTATACCACTTGTAACATTATTTGGACTATTTAACTCGTGCCCCGAATAGGAGTCAATGACCAATCATATTTCAATGCTCTTTGATGATTTACAACCAATCACAGTCGTGTTTCGCCTCGAATTTATCAACTAAAGTTTATCATATTAAAGAGAGCACCTCCTTTTTACCATTCTGAATAGGGCATAGCACAATCCAGCAGTGACTGACTCCACAAGAAATACGGCTACCAGATTGTATATATAGTATATATAATACAAAAACATTTGTAGCAATTGATTATACCACAAAAAAGAAAGAAACCACTGTTTGCACTTTCTTAAACGAATTATTTTCCAGGAAATGACGTTGCAGGAAAATATAATTGACATATTTACAACATAGGACATCAGAAATTAATTAATACCTTTATAGTAGTAGTAGTAGTAGTAGTAGTATTCAAATGTTCCAAAGCTCTTGATTTGTCATCATTCGCATGTTAATACGTATAATGTTGGTTATAAATTTCTCCACTAGGGTGCATTCTTACAATATTGCGATCCTTTGGCAGTAAATAATATGATCTGGTTGCAGTGATGAACAAAAGAAGCAAATTAAGCGTACCAATCGTTTCTCATTTGTTTTCAAACATCGTCGTTTACATTAAATATATAAATATTTTAAAATAACTATAGTTAAATAATGATTCGTGAGTAAACAGCTTAATTTCAATTATTCCTAGTAATATTTTCCATGAAAAAATTAATTTTTGTTACGTATTATTTTATTGCCTATATTTTATAAAATTAATGAACACAAATGATTTTCTATTTCTTACCAAAACATTCAATTTATTAATTTGAAATAATATATCATTGATTTACATATTATAAAATACAATATATATATTTGCATTTGTTACAGAAACATATTTTTAATTTATCGCAATTTTACAAATGAAAAAATCACATATCCATATTGTATTTCTTATATTATATATTTTTAATATCAGCGCGCTGTGGTCTCGAGGTAGTGTGCTGCCTTGTTATGCAGCGGGCACGGGTTCGATTCCCGGTCGGGTCAAGCTTCCTGGGTGAGTTTTTTTCGGGGATTTTCTCACCTGTAGGAACAAATGTCAGGAAGCTTTGAGGCCCCGAACATCATCTGGTCATCATTATCATCATCGTCATCATCCGAGGTATGGAAAGCAACCGGGAAGCTACCACACCTATAATTCCCTAGTTAAGGTGCAAAGCATAGCATGAAAATGCTATGATTGCAGTGAATGACCTGCCCTTCGGCAAAACACTGTATATATATATATATATATATATATATATATATGAGTCTAAATTCCCCTTACAGAGTTTGAGGACTTATAGAGGGGTCCAAGACAATTAAATTTAACTTAGGAACCCACCTCCGGAAATGTATAGTTTCTCCGTTACACACAAAATACTACTACAACGCATGTTGCTCTCTCCGACTCCTGCAGCCTGTCGTCTGGAACCACTTACAAGAAGGACTCGATGTGACGACAGATGCGGTACCTCCGTATCAAGTTCTCGTACACATGATCACCAATCCTTGGTTCTCCAACATCCACCGCAGCCATAACTCATGCAGGCAGGTCTTCCTCGAATTCTACAGGGGTATCGAAAATTAAGATTTTCTTGTGACCTCACAGGTTGCAGTCTAGCGGGGTCAAGTCGGGAGAAAGTGCAGGCCAAGCAATCGGACCTGCCATTGCACCGAGCTTCGTTGTACAATAACATGTCTGCGTGTATGCTATAGGTGACAGCAATACAGTACCAATGAAGTACGCACACCTTGTAGTGTCGTGAAAGATTACTACTGTACTGTGAAGGTACAAACGTCTCACAAACTCAGCTGAATAGCACGTAAACAAACTTGCAGTAGACATGGAATATAGGTGAACGGGGAATGACATATGGACTAGTCAAGACTATCTTAGTAAGTGGCGCCGAAAAAGCGTGTGAGGTGATTTTGCGTGTAACGGAAAATCGGTACGTTTCCGGACACGAGTTCCTATGCTAAACTTAATTTGTATTGGTCCCTATTACAAGTCCTCAAACTATGTAAGGGGAATTTAGACTGATTCTGTATATAGCTTTTTCTTGTAGATGTGCGTTTATTTGAACGCTCTATTGACCATAATTTTTTTTTGGAAATCAGTTAAGGTCGAGTTTGTTAACATAATCGGATCATAAGGAATAGAGGTTCACCCGAAATGAAGAATGTAAAATCCATTTAGTGGCCAGGTTTTTTGTTTCTTTCACAACGAAACTCGATATATTCCATTGAAATAACACAAGAAAGGCATTCTAAAAGTCAGCTTAATCTGATCGTTAGAAGCGGGGATTTACTTGAAAGCCGTAATTTAAAAATCACGCCATATTTCTTTTCTCGCAATGTAGCTGGATACATACGATTTAATTAATAAAATAAAGATAGACTTAGGTACACCAGCAAAATCGTGTCATAAATTTGAGCTGCACATGAATTTCCAGTTCTTGCGTGATGTATATATTTTTTTTTTCGTACAGTTTTCCTCGTTGTCAAGGCAAATCCTAGATTAACATTGTATGCATGTATTATATCGGCCTGTGACTGATTTCATTCATTCATACCAAAGATAGGAATCTGCAATATCGTTAACGCAAAACATTTCTTACTGTTTCAGTTCTTACTTATAACCAGGTGAGCAATTATGAAATTTGTATAAAATAAATAATATTGTTCATTCATTCAAATACATAACAACAATAATTACAAACAAGAATGAGGTGCAGATAGAAATCAAACTTCAACTCTGGAAACGCGTACTATTACGAATTGCAGGGATTCTTGCAATCCCAACTTCTCTGATAAAACGTTCAACTAAAAATAGATTT
Organism: Diploptera punctata; assembly: GCA_030220185.1. Classification (NCBI taxonomy): domain Eukaryota; kingdom Metazoa; phylum Arthropoda; class Insecta; order Blattodea; family Blaberidae; genus Diploptera; species Diploptera punctata. The sequence continues at coordinate 258,025 of JASPKZ010007370.1, read as the reverse complement.
TTTTTTATTTATAGTGTTCTGTCCTAGGGCAGGTCTTTCACTGCAATCATAGCATTTTCATGCTATGCTTTGCAAGTTTACTAGGGAATTATTATATTTATGGTAGCTTCCCGTTGCTTTCCACACCGAAAGTTGATAATAATGATGATAGCCAGATTATGTTTGGGGACCTTTTGGATCTCAAAGCTACCTGGCATTTGTCTTACAGATGAGGAAAAACCCCGGAAAAACCTCATCCAGGAAGCTTGTCCCGACAAATGTTAGTAGCAACTCTTCGAGTCTACAACATCGTAAACAACAACTAGTAGTAGACATTCTGCTGAATATTGGAGGTTAACTTCCGAAAGGCCTCCAGATAACATTTTAAATATCATATTTTTAACACAGTTGAGGACGACGGCATCTGCCAACAGGTACATCTTATATATTTTTTATTTTTATTTTATAAGTGTAAATCTAATATTTTAAGACTGTTGAGAGCAGTTTTTGTCAAACATATATTTATTTTTTCACAACTTCTAATAATAGTATCAAATAATGTTGGTTATCTGGATAATACATAACTGCGTTTCGCTTATGTATTGTTCTATCACCATATAATATCGATTGACCTTTGTGTCTACATTGAGATGGTACAGCTAGAGAACAATATCCTCACCAGGGGATAGCATAACAAGTAACCTGGCTTAAGATGGCGTCTTCCTCTCCGCCATATTACCTTATTTCAGCAATTTGTCGCATTAACTGATTTAATTATTATCAGATTTAATTTGTCATCATGAATTACATTAATAAGATTGATATAAAATATAACATTTTATGTTTAATGGTAGTTATCGGGATTTGTTTATTATTTCTCTCTCTCCCTCTCCCTCTCTCTCTCTCTCTCTCTCTCTCTCTCTCTCTCTCTCCTCCTCTCTCTCTCTCTCTCTCTCCTCTCTCTCTCTCTCTCTCTCTCTCTCTCTGTATGTCTTACGTTAGAATAATGTCTCCCTTTGTAGATATCTTTACGTGTTCTACATCTTCCAAGTCTTTGACGTGTCGAAAGAGGAATTTTAATTCTGGACCCCATACACATTTCTAGCGAATTTCGACGGAGTAATACGAGTAACTATTGATATCGTTCTCAGGAAAATATTTTTAAAAACATTACAAATTTTACTTTTCATAGATCTTAGTAGACATCGAAAATTACCAATAGGGCTCTATATATATATATATATATATATATATATAGATATTATAAATATATTTTTGACATTTGGCAATGAAGGCAAATATGATATGAAAAGAAAAATGAATGCTTGAGTCTCGAGACTCGAGTTCAAATCCCGACTCAAGCATTCATTTTTCTTTTCATATCATATATGTATATATATATATATATAATAAACATGAATGTTTGAGTCGGGATTTGAACCCGAGTCTCTAAACTCTGTATGTTTAGCGCTCTAACCAACTGAGCTACTCAAGTATTCCAACACAAACATACATTTTTCTTATATAGTCGTTCCCCCTGACATCTAGTGGCACCATAACAGGTAAGCAAATTAAAATAAAATGCTTACCTGTTATGATGGCCACTAGATGTCAGGGGGAACGACTTCCCGCTACCTCTTGTGTGAATTGAGAATACTACATATATAAGAAAAATGTATGTTTGTGTTGGAATACTTGAATAGCTCAGTTGGTTAGAGCTCTTAACGTACTGAGTTTAGAGACTCGGGTTGAAATCCCGACTCAAGCATACATTTTTCTTTTCATATCATATTTGCTTTCATTGCCAAATATAATATATATATATATATATATATATATATATATATGAGAAGTGTGTTTGTCTGTTAACGTTTTAGCGGCGCATTTTTTGGAACCAAACTCTGCATATATTTGCTATTGCAAATCAATGTAAAATATAAAGTTGAACGTAAGACAGTCAATCAAAAAATGTAAGATCGAATTCATGAACCAAATAAAATCGGACCATAAGGAAGCAAACATTTAAAAATGGCTTTATCCGCAATTTTCGATTTTTTGCAACTAACTCGATACCATTGAAATAAAATGAGAAAGATATTGTCCAAAAGCCATCGAAATGCTATCATTAGGAATAGGAGTACCCCTGAAAGCATTAATTTAAAAATCGCTCTAGCGGTCGCCATGTTTGTTTTCTCGAAACGTAAGTGGATATAAATTATTTAATTAACAAAATGAATTTATTGCGTGAATCAGCAAAATCGATTCAATTTACTGAGAATTTGCTTAGTTTACGCAGTTCTTGCATGACGGAGTTTTTAAAACACACATTGGCATGGAGTGCTCCTTCCCTGACGAGTGTTCAGCTCAACGACAGTGCCACTTCCAAGACAAATATTAACCCTTAAATTGCTAATGTATCATATAAGATACTTCAATTGGTTTAATTTATTTGATATTTTTAATAAAATAGAGAAAAACGAACGAGTGAAAATTAATCAAATGTGTGTCGAATTAGAAGAGAAAATTAAGGAAAGATTGGTGAATGGGAGTAAAGCTTATTTTGCAAATAGAACCTTATTTAAAAGCAAATTAATATAAAAACAGCAAAAATAAGGCTATACAAAACACTCATTAGATCAGTAGTTACATATGCTAGTGAAACTTTGGTCCTAAAAGAAACAATAAAGCAGAAATTATTAATTTCTGAAAGAAACATTTTAAGAAGAATATTTGGACCAAATAAAGGAACTGATAACTGTTGCAGAATCAAAACAAATAACGAACTAAACAAATTAATCAAAGATCAGAATGCAGTAAACCATATAAGATCTCTCAGAATTGGTTGGCTTTTATATTTGATAAGAATGGATGATCAGAGACTGGTCAAGGAACTCTATAAATGTAAACATATAGGAGGCAGAGCTGTTGGAAGACCGAAGATCAGATGGGAGGATGACACAATGAACGTTCTAAAGAAAATGAAAGTGACTAATTTGAATATGGCAAGGGACAGATTGGCATGGAGGAAGAATGTTGAGGAGGCCAAAACTTTCACTTTTGAAGTTGTCGCACATTAGAATGATGATGATGATGTGTGTCGAATTACACAATGTGTGTGTGTGTGTGTGTGTGTGTGTGTGTGTGTGTGTGTGTGTGTTGTGTGTGTGATTAAAAGCGTAGCCCATTGTTGAGACATTGCCTCTCCTTTGTCAGGAGTTTATAGACCAAGTTAATTTTCAGTTACATTATTTGTCCAAAGATGCCATGATTGGGCATGCGGTCAACACACCTTTAATGATACATCTAGCATGCAAGTTAGGTATTACTAGGAAGTTTGAGATAGGTAAATTTTGATTAGAGGCCTCTTTGTTCAGGCTTAAGGATCTTTTACGACCCTGAAAATCTTCAGACTCGGGACCCACGGCTTCCTTCCCGGAGGACTTGCTCAATAGTTTTTTCCATCCTAAAAAAAACCCTGGACCACGGCCGGGTTTGAACCCGCGACCCTCGGGACCAGAGGCAAGGAGCATAACCACAAATCCACCGCGGCCGACTAATTGCACAATCCATCCATAGTAATTCTGCCCGAGGGCAGGTCCTTCACTGCAATCATAACACTTTCATGCTATGCTTGCAGCTTAACTAGGGAATTGTAGGTGTGGTAACTTCCCGTTGCTTTCCACACCGGTGAAGAATGACGAGGATGATGATGGCCATATGATTTCGGGGACCGTTTGGGCCTTAAAGTTTTCCTGACATGTCTTACAGGTGAGGAAAAAACCCGATAAAAACCTCGCCCAGAAAACTGCCCCGACCGGGGATCGAACCCGGGCCCGCTGCGTGACAAGGCAGCACGCTACCTCGAGACCACAGCGGTACCTAATCAAAACGTTATGGATAGTTTCATTTTCAATGCGGCGCGTCACATTTAAATAACTGACCGGAGAATGCAGTATTTTGCCAATTTAACCCTTAAATTCGTAATGTATCCTTTTGGATACATCAGTTGGTTCAATTAATTTAATATTTTAAATAAATCAGAAGAAAACAAACAAAAAGAAACCACTTAAATATGTGTCCCATTGTACAATATACCTAATAATAACAGTTACAGGAGATTCCGTTTTCACTGCGGTCCGCCACATTCAAATAATTAATGGAAGAAAATCGGAAAGTGCCATGATATGAGTGCTGGCTTCCAGCTAGAGTAGTGTGGCTCATTCCGCGCCGCCGGCTTTCGGACTCTCTGCTTGCTCGGCTGTGCGGTTTATGATGCCCTGCTCTGGTGGGGAGCCATCCTCATGTCATCCATACTTGCTACAGTGTTGCAACTAAACACTTATGCCGCAAGACACGCGAAGGCTAAGTGGTTAAACTCCACAATGAATAGCTCAATGGAATTCGGCCGCCAAGGTACAACACCAGGTTCCCAGAAAAACGGCACACTGGGCAATGCCAGTCATTGTCATCACTCAGTCAGTCAGTCAGTGTTTAACCGGCGGGATATAATCGCTCAACCATCATCATCATAGTACATTCAAGAATTTAGGCCATTTGTTGACCTGTTTCGGCCTCAAGAGAAACACCATCTAAAAGTCTTTTGAGTGGACGTCCTGGTCTTCTTCTTCCTGCAGGTTGATATCTTAAACATTTGTTTGGGTATTCTGTGATATTCCATTCGATGAGCATGTTGCATCCATCTTGACTTATAATCAGAAATTTTGTTTTCTAAAGTTTCCATGTGTAATTCTTCTAAGATGTCTTCATTTTTTTTGTGATCTAGTAGTGTTTATCCTGCAGTCCTCCGAAGTTATCTCATTTCAGCAGATCTAAGTATCTGTATATCCTTCTGTTTCAATGTCCATACTTCGCTACCATACAAAAGAGTTGTTTTATACACTTTTAGTCTTGAATGCTTTTGGACTAACTGTGGCTTGAAGATATAATTTATTAACCCTAAAATTCTTAAAAAATTTAGATATTTTTGCATTTACATCCTTTTTTTTTTCTTTTTCGCTCAACCATCGACAGATTTAATACCAAAGGGCTGAAGAGGGCATTTAAGACCCTGAAGCAGCCGGAAGTGCTAGGTAACCACTGGCAAACCATCGGCTGCTGAGCGATGCGCGCGGGAAACCGGGTGCCTGCTTGGCTGGCTGATAGGGGAACATTACAGTTGGTCCTGTACTTCCAACACATGAGTGAGTGAGTGTTTTATCAATTTAATGGGTAAGGGTTAAATGATGAAGACAATTTTCAATAACCAATGACATTTTCTTTTTTGTACTTTTTAAAAAAAAAAGTCCACCAATCAGTAGCTGCGTAAACTAAAGGGAATTCCTAAGCAAGTCAGAGAAAAAGGTACGGTAACAAACTTAACGTTGCAACCGATTTTACCTTCGAGAATTACATCAGTGCTCATTCTAAATAAAAAGACGGTAATTTACAATGATAAGGGGTCGTTTTTTATTAATTTAATGTAAAAAATAAATATTATAATATTATTCAATTCACTAAAGAATTACCATTTTTTTAAAATAAGGAATCGGTTCAGAGATAGTTTTTAATAGAAAAGTAGTAGTTGTACACGTTTTCAGCCTTGGAAACGCTTTTGTTAGAACCCCTGAGGATTAGACTTGCCCACACTACAGTTGCTCTCTTCAGTTCACAGTTTAGTGAGAACTTTAAACAGCTTTTAATGTGATCTACATTCTACAGTTCTACACGCATTTGTAAGGATTTCATTTACGCCCTCAATATCACCGTCATATTCGAGTCTTTAGCGAATTCCCAAGAAATGTAAGTATTAAAGTTGTATACAATATGTTTTTAACCTTCATCGATCTTATTTATTAGATACCAAAAATTACAATGAAAATATCATATATATATATATATATATATATATATATACACTAGAAGAAGATTTAGGGACAATTAAACACACTGAAGAATATAAGTATTTGGGAATTAAAATTACTAAAGATGGAAAACAAGAAACATATATAAGAAACAGAATCAATATAGGAAAGTATGCTATATCTGCCCTAAATGGAATAGTATGGGACAAACATATCTTCAAAGAAACAAAAAAAAAATTTAATACAATAATCAGAAGCATTATTACCTATGGAGCTGATGTGTGGGCTTTAAATGCACAAATGAAAAAAAAAAAAAAAATTGCTCGCCACTGAAATGGACTACTGGAGACGTGCTGCAAGAATATCCAGGAAGGATAAAATCAGAAATTCATATATAAAAGAAAAAATGCAGGTACAATATTCAATATTAGATTTTATAAAGAAGAAACAATTAAATTGGTACGGGCACATTAGAAGAATGGAAGAAGGAAGACTACCTAAGATAATCATGAATTGGGAACCACAGGGAAGGAAAAAGAAGGGTAGACCAACTATTACGTGGATTCAGGGAATCAATGAAGCTAAGAGGGAATGGGAAATAGAAGAAGATATATGGATGAACAGACAGGAATGGAACAATGTGTTGAAACAAATGTGTAGTTAACTGTGAACATGGATACCGGAAAAATGTATATTCATTGTAAAAGCCGGAATAATATATATATATGTATAATGTTTATATGTGTGTGATTTAATATACTGAGAACAGTAATTATAAACAGGAATGAAATGCAGAAAAAAAATTAAACATGGCTAAACTCTGGAAACGCATGCTATTGTTTATTTACATTCTAGTCATCTCTACTTCTCTAAAATAATGGTAAACTAATATATATATAGTGTGATCAGTATAGCATTGGACAGCAGATGCGGTGACAAAGAAGGCTAACACGTGCAGACACGGGACTTAAGGACTTGAAATGTGCGCAGGCTCAGCAGTATACAAGCACACCCCACGCATTCACGGTCACAGTCAGATCGTGTGCTTCGAGTGGATAAGATGCTCGCTCGCTTTTCTTTGTGTACTGTATGGCATTAAGTTATTTCAATTTTAAAATATGTATCTTATAAAACAGGCGTGTGTAAGTGTAAACTGAATGACGTGTATATAAGTGTAAAGTGTAAACTGTGTAATGGCTAATAATTTTTCTACTGAACAACGTTTATTTATTTATTATCAATATTTGTTAACTCAGTCTGCCAGCCAAGTACAAAGCATTTTTGAAACACGATTCCCGGGTGTAAAAATTCCGTTACGTTCAACAGTCCATAATCTGTACAACAAATTTTCTATAGAGGTGTCAAAAATGTCTGGACAACGAAGTTGATCAGTTTCAGCACCTGCTTCAATAAAGTTGGTAAGTACGATAATTTGTAAAATAGTTACGAAAATGTGTGTGGTTGTATCACCGCGATCCTACGCTGCCCGTTCCCCGCCGTGAATGCGTCAGCAGTGTATAGTGAAATCTCCGTGTCTGCTGTCCAGCGATATACTTATCGCACTGCATATATATATATATATATATATATAATTATTATTTCTTCAGATAAATTATATGCACGCGAAACATGTCTCTTATTTTAAGAGATAATTTCTTCTTTACTTTATTTTCTTTTCTTCTCCAGAAAAGCCTGACCAGAGGCTATAAGATGGCAACCCCATCACTGGTCTTGCCTTCCTTTGGCCAGCAACCAATCGAAGGGACTATTATTATGCTTTCAAGTCTTATACGAGAATTTCCCTCGAACGTTGGAGGGAAAATTTTCTATAGGATCGTAACAGGCTGTGGCCTAATACTTGGAAGGAAGAAGAAGAAGAATAAAAAATTATGAGCATTTGAGAATTAAGTTAAATAGAACGATTTACAGGCGAATGGAGAAAACTACATAAATCAGCTTCATGACATTTATGGGAAACTAGTTGTATTAAGAACAGATAAGTCTCATAGACTTCGATGGCCCGGATGTGGCACGAATTAGAATGTAAAAGAAGCATTGAAAGTTATTGTAGGAAAACCAGAGGGATATCCCGTTGTAGGTAGGCGAAAAATGAGATGGAATAGCATTAACAGTCGCTTGAGGGAGCTGAATTGTACAGCGAATGATTGGGAAAACATAAGCTCAGGATAGGGAATCTCCGGGTTCAATATGTCAGGGAGTTGTAGCCTATGTGTGTGTGTGTGTGTGTGTGTGTGTGTGTGTGTGTGTGTGTGTTCATTTGCTTGTGCATGTATGCGTGTCTGTTAACGAAGTAGCGGCTGCATTTTTTCGCAACTAAACTCGACGTATAACAATAAATTAAAAAGAGAAAGATCGAATCCCACCGGAAGTTACCGAGAAGCGAACTCGGGACCCAGGAGCGGAGGGTGAATGACTAACCAGGATCTTGAAGTAGACTAAAATAAGAAAGAGGTACTAATTGCTTGTAATATGACACGATTGCTGACATCGATTGCAATATTGTCAAACCCACTTTACAGTGATTGAAGTGCCTGTAAAATGATTGATTACATTGTTCATAAATATTTTTACAAAGATTATAACAGTTTTTTAATGGGTGTGTCTCGAGATAGCAAGGATGATAACGATGTTCAGATAAAACTGCCTCAAGATATTTTCGAAGCCTTCACTGTGTAAAAAATATGAAGATTACAAAGGATCAAGAATCATGATAAACTGGGCCAAATTTACATTTTGCAATGATACCATATCCTCTTTTATTGTCTAAAATTTTTAACTGATGTCCATAAACCCTAGATGTTTCAAAGTGGTTTCATTGGCGTCATAGAGGACAGTATTTTCTTGTTGTGTATTATCTGAAATGGGGCCATTTCGGTCTCATCAGGATTTGTGTTGATATGATAGTAGCGAAATCCTGTAAAGAAAATTGAAAATAGGGTTGAGGGACTGCGTCACGCCATATGGCTATGAAGCTCTCCTAGCGACAGAACTATTGGAAAATATTTTGATTTTGGTTCTTTGTAGTTGTCGTGCCACAGATTTATCATTTAACAATAAATAAATACTCCTGGCGCGACAGGCCTAGAAGGCCCTTAGCCTACCATCCGGCTGCTGGCCTCACATCCACATGTGTCAATCACAGAGGTAGATGATTATCAGCCAGTGTAGGGGTGACATGTGGTGAGCATGTCGAGTCCTCCAGCCGTTATAGCTGGTTTTCTCAACCTGGAGCCGCTACTTATTGTAGCTACCCAAATGCCTCACGATGCTGGGTGGGCACCGGTCCCATACTGGCCGAAATACCATGAGAAAATTTCTTCCCCCATGGAGACTTGAACCAGCGCAAGTCCCGTAGCTCTGCGCCAAGGCTTCCTGCCTTAACCACTCGGCTACGGCGCGGGACAACATATATATATATGTGTGTGTGTGTGTGGGTGTGTGTCTGCTGAAAATGGAAACAGATAGTCAAGAACTTTGGAAATATATAGTTCCGTATATTTGAAAATAAATGGGAACTATATTTGAAAATAGATGGGAAATAAATTTGAAAATAGATAGGAACTATATTTGAAAGTACTAAGAATTATACTTGAAAATATATAGTTAGGAACTATATTTGAAATACTAAAAAGTGTTTTAAAATAGGCCTAGATAGTTAGGAACTATATTTAAATATATTTTGAAACATATTTGAAATGATTAAAAATAGATAGGAATTGTATTTAAAAATATCAAGACTTAATTATTAAGGCTTGTATTTAAAAATACTAGTATTTCGTTGAAAATAAATATTTAGGAACTATAGTTGAAAATACGGACTCTTAATTAAAAATAGGTGGATAGAACTACATTTAAATATGCTAACAACTTAATTTGAAAATAGATAGATGGAAACCATAATTACCGGTATTTGAAAACGCTAAGAAGTGTATTTTAAAACAATATGAACTATATTTGAAAATACTAAGAACTACATTTGAAAAGTCTATCTATTAATAATAACAAATAGAGGAAACTCCCTCTTTTAGGATAATTCAGAAGAAATAATCGAAAGAAGGTAATGAAGGTAAACTATTTGACATTTAAGATTGGACTTTTGAGAATGTCCCGATTTTCGCCATGACGTCTGATGTTTGGAACTTACTTACTTACTCACTGGCACTATCGAACCCGTAGGTTCATGGCCGTGCGGACATAAGCTCTCCATACATCCCTATCCTGAGCTAATGCTTTCCAATCATTCCCTGTATAATCTACTTCCCTCAAATCATAGTTAATGTTGTTCTCCCACCTCATTCTTGGTCTACCAACTGGGCGTTTTCCTTCTGGCTTTCCTACAAGAAGTTTCCATGCACGTCTTTCATTCCCCATACGCGCAACATGTCCTGCCCATCGCAGTCTACGGGACTTAACTGTTCTTATTATATCTGGCTTCCTATAAAGACCATGTAGTTCATTGTTATGTAGTCTCTTCTCCATTCACCTGTCTGTTCATCTCTCTTTGGTCCAAAAATTTTCCTAAGAACTTTATTCTCAAATACTCGTAATCTCCTTTCCTCCCTTAAAGTAAGAGTCCATGTTTCGCACCCATATAATATAACTGGTAGAATAATAGTTTTATATATTTTCAGCTTAAAGTTTTTTGAAAGGAGTTGGGACATCAAAAGTCTCTGCAATGCATAATAGCATGCATTTCCAGAATTGAGCCTATGTTTAATTTCTTTGTGCATCTCATTCCTATTTGTGATTATTGTTCCTAGGTATTTGAATTCAGCCAATTCCTCAAAATTTCCCTCATTTGTCATTAGCTGTCCATTTACATTATACAATGTATTTCTACGTGTGACCATATATTTAGTTTTACTGATATTGAACACAATGTCTAATATTATGTTTTCTTTGACTTCCATCATAACAAAATTGTTTCGAAATGAATATATTAGAGAAGTGAAATTAATCACCTTTTTAACAAAAATGATTTCACAAATGTTAGAATATAACATTTAGGCCTCTAGACTCCGTTACACATCCTGTGTTGAACTGTAAAAGAATGTAATTATATTATTACTGTATTTTAAATAAAATAGTATTGCTCTGTTAAAGTGCAGCTATTGAGTTTATCCATTTCGTGATTTATAGTTTCTCTTTCCAATTTTTTGAGAATGGAAAATTTCAATTCAAGGTAGGCCTCCTTACCCTTGTGGTGTTGCAACTAGTTTCATAGCAGAAAAAATAGTTAAACCGAATAAACTCCTAAGATAATCTTTCTGCATTTTGTTTTGAGTTGAGATTCAATTATTGCATTACGTGCATATGATTAAATATTTTGTGATATAATAGGACAGGGTGTAATAAAGCAAGTTTACCATGCAAATTTACCACTGCTCAAGAGTAAATTAATTTCCACAAACGTCGAAAGATTAATTATTTTTACAGGAATAAAAAAACAAAGATAGCACAAGAAGAATCACAACAAATCAAGAAATCAATAGACTTCTCAAAAATAAAAATAAAATTAATTATATTAAAGCTCAAAGACTGAGTTAGTTTGGGCACGTTCCCAGAATGAATGATGATAGAACGGTTAAACAATTATAAATAAAAGCTATTAACTTGTAAATCCGTATGACACAAAGAAAAAAGTAAACAGATCTGAAGAAGTGAAAGTAATGAGATGCCCCTGTAGTTGTTGAAATCAGTTTTTTTTAATTAAATTAATTATTTAAATATTTTAAATTAATAAATAAGTAGTAACATTTTGGTTTATATTATTATTTTATAATCTATAAATTATTGTCTTCAGTTTGATATTAAACTATTATAATATTGTTTTGTTTTACGTATATAATTTCTCCTTTACCTTAATTCTTTACTTGCCAGAATGCGTTTTATATATTGAAATTCCTCTTATTTTTTACCATATTTCCCAATTGGTCTTTAATTACTTCGTAAGTTTTGCATTTATATATAAAACTTTGTAATGTATATATTCTATATGTATTATATCTGTAATTGAACTGCACCTGAGCACGGGTACGTGCTCATTCGGGTGTCAATATTTTGCACAAAACTTATTATTTTTTTAATTGCTCTAAGCGTCAGGCGATTTCTTTGTATATACTTGTTTTGACGTTTGACCCGCGAGCCTGGGATTGTATACCATAGCAGAAGCGACAAGTCAGAGAGAGAGAGAGAGAGAGAGAATGAGAGAGAGTAGGGAGGGAAGAAAGAGAGAGCATGAGTCAGGCGCCTGAGTTTGAGAAGCCCTTTAATGTACACACCACATATGTAAAAAATTGTTCACCCCCTGAGATGCGCGCGTGACATTCCGTGCAGCTGCGCATCCTTTGTGCGCCGATTCCTCCCGCCATTAAGTTGGAAGCATTTTGGTCTCACGCAGAAATAATCAATGCTCAACACCAGAATGTTACGGAGACACAATTTTTATTAACAAAATAATTTATAAAAGATGGAGAATCTATGAGTTAATAGCTTGTATTTAATGGAAATATATTGTTATAAAGTATCAAAATGATCTTTTGAAATATTTTGAGCGACATATTGAAACGTTGCACATACGAAGTCATTATAACAGCTCCTTTGCTATCAAAGCAACAGCGAGGTCCACTGACATCTGGTTACTGACGAGGCGTGTCGCTAAATGAACTATAGATGGCAGCATAAGCCGAGTAACTTGTTGCCCTCATCTGTTGGATATGAGTATTCTTGAGAAATACAAGTAACAGATTGAAAACCAAATTTGTTAACCCCCTTTTTTAATTACTAATTGAAAATTGACTCACCAGACAAAATTAGTTCTTCGGCTCATATAGTTAATGGCAATGTGTTTGGATCTAGAAAAGCTCGCTGACAAAAAATTGTTAAACAAGTATATTTTTGCTCTTAATCTAGGTAGACACGTCATTGTTGTCAACAATCGGAAATTGTTAGACACATATTTGTTTTTAATATTGAGAATCACACCATTGTTGTAAACAATCATAAATTGTTAGACAAGTAGGCCTACATTTTCTTTCTCAATCTAAGAAGGAACTTGTTTGAAATTGAAAATCGATTAGTCACACCATTGTTGTAAACAATCAATTGTTAGACAAGTCCATTTTTTTCTCGATCAAAGAAGGCGTATCATTGTTTGAAATTGGAAGTCGACTAGTCGATTCTGTTCTAATCTAGGAAGATACCATTGACTAACTCACTGGCACTATCGAACCCAGGAAGGTATCATTATTATCAACAATTTGAAATTGTTAGAAAGTCGATTTTTGTTCTCAATCTAGGAATGCATCAATTTTATCGGCAATTGGAAATCGTTAGAACAGTTTTTTTTCTTAATATATTGATACCAACGACTGAACATTATTAGAAAAGCAGGTTTTTTTCAAATCCAGGAATGAATAATTATTTTCTGCAATTAAATATTATTGGGAAAGCCATTGTTTTCTTAAATTTAAGAAAGTAGCAGTAACAGATAAAGTACAATATTTAACAAAAGTTGGGGTAAAAATTATGCCCTTGTTTCCTAGAAGAAACGTACGAAATTATGTGTCTTGAATTTTGTTAAGTACTAGTATAAAATATCACTGTTTATTATAGACACAATTTAAAGAAATAGTTTAGTTATGTTCTTTATAAGTTTGACACCAACACAATATTTCACACCCCTGATCTTTGCTACCGTTGAGTTGTATTGTTTGTTGCTGCAGAAGAAAATGTTTCAAAATTTAGGGGGTGGGAAAAGGGTTGGAGGAGAGGGTGATTTGGAATTGTAAACTACAAGCTATGTGCCACTCGCGGTCGGTCATTTCCGACCTTCCCCGACCGCCGTGTTCACTGCAATGCCCGCCGTGAACATGCGTGAACCCTGGACCCTGGAAGAAGAGCGGCGGGGGTTCAGAGGGAAGATCCCCTAGCTCCACCCACACTGGTTCACAGGATTGGCTCTGCGCACGATATGGCAACGGTGTGCTGCTATAACCGATATTGTGGCTGTCCGAAGGGCGAAAGGAATGCACGGGAGGGGAAGACCGGGTCAGAGCGGTGCAATCCCCCTCTATCCCCACCATCTAGCAGCCTATCCCCACCATCTCAACCATCTCCGTCTCCCTCCGTGGCTTCAACAACCTCTCACCAGCAGCTAGAGTCACTCAGACAGTTTTACCTTCAACCGTTTAGCATGTGCACGCGTTTACGGGTGTTCTCAAAGCTAAAGTGTGTATAAGTGTTGAGAGTGAAATAGTATATGACGTACGCACGCACTTTATTGGATTTCAATATAACATCGTGGACAGATAAGCTCTAAACATATGTATCTATACAAATGTTGGGCTACACATCCTATAGGTAATTGTTTTCTTCTTTTACTAGTGTTTAAATTAATTGTCATCTGTAGTGAATGAAGATCAACGCCAAGGATTATAGTGAAGTGTTGTGTGAGACCAGAGGATACTCCATACAAATGGTTTTAGTCTTAATTTTTTTTTCTGGATTTTGTGTTTATCAAGTTATCATATCCATTTATCGTTATTGAAGTTTGTTTAGTGTTTGGACAAGTGATTATTAGATAACGCCATTAGTAAGGCTACCATGTGTGGTTGTCGATTGAATTAAAAAAGTGACGAGCGCTATATAAATAACTAGTGTCTGTGTTACTTAAACATGCTTGAGCGCATACACGAGAGGTGTTTGTTTTGGAGCGTGGCCACTAGGAGCCGCCACTTAGCAGTTACTGACCTAACCAGTTGGTTACTATTATTGAATAATGCAATGGATAAGTGGATTATTTGCCGACGTCGTTCCCCTATATTTTTAATGCTCCAGGATTGTGTCAGTAGAACTTGACGTACGGATTTTAGATTGCCGACAACAAATTTGTCCGATAACGTGAACTATGATCAATTTCACCATTCGAAGCGTATATTTATAGTATTTATATTTTTATTAAATATGAAAAGTATCGGAATAATGGTACACATAAAGTTTCCGAAAAATATGTATTACAAATTATATGTAGATGATGATAAACACGTCAGAATTTAAAGTAATTACAATAAATATTTTAAATTTTAATCGTTTGTGATAACACGTGCATTAATATTGTGATACAAGTAAAGCAGTAACATCTCTAATGTGTGGTAGAAATATGTCAGATTTTAAATTACCATCTCAAGGGAAAGATGGAATATTACTTGAAATATGACAGACTGTAAAAGGCCACTAGTCTTAGTCAGGAAGATGACAAAATTATAAGTCTTAAATAATATTTTAATTCACGAAATACGTAATTTTACGTCGATTACGTAATATTTTTTACAGTCCAAATTTTTCTCATTTATCGTACTATAGTACAATTAACTATTTTTTAAACATGTTATAGGTTTTGAGATAATGCTTAATAGCATTAATTTTGTTCTGCTGTTTGTAGTTAGTGATATGTTATATTGTTATCACAGGAAGTAGAATGTTTGAACAGGCAAAGTTCCCTTCCGGACCTGAAGAACGATATCCATTCATTCCGCTGCGCTGTTGTGTCTAGCAACAAAAATAACAAATTACCGACTGCCAACTTAAAAAAGTTAAAAACATTGCTTGAAACTTATTGACTTATTGTATATATTCTATTTTAATTACGTAAATATGTCAGAAAATATTTCGTTGTGTATAGTTTCGATACATTCTCAATAATCAATGACAATATCGCGTTACGTAAAAATAAATCGTTAGATTTGCGCAGATTTACTAACTTCAAGTATTTCTAGACCAAGCTATAAAAGAAGTGCATCAATGCACACGTCCATAAAGTAACCCAGTTTCCATGGCCGACCTAGATCGACCTAGCTAGCTTTAGGTCGTGTCAAAATCCTATAAATACATGGTCAGAAATGTAGGTCAGACAGCTAGACGCACTTATGAAAGAAGGAAAATATGCATTATTAATTAAGGTGCTAATATTTAGGGTTATATAGCAGGACTGCATGTTTAAAATTGACATACAGTTATTTTAAATATGTTATCGTACATTTGTTATATATTAGAACATAATTTTTATATATTTATCGGAATCGTGTTAAGTTTTCGTGTCAATGATAAATATACACTATGAATGAAGGTGATTTAAAAGGTGTAGTTTAGTTGAGGTCGCCACTGAAGTGCTTAATCTGGAGGTATTTGGAGTAGATACTGTTCACAAGCATGTGTGTAATAATAACGATGTTTTGTGTTGCTAACGATAGAGGTCGGCACTATTCAGGACCTGTTTCTTGCCGTATAGTCTCGTCAGCTAACATTCGCAGTCACGGTTCGGCGTGTGCACGAACCACTAAAGTATGTTTTGCAGGAGTAAAACGTTGCAATTTTTTTTAGCGGTGTCAAAAATATTATAATATGTGTAGTCAGTTATGTTGCCTAGGTGGAAATTGAACAGTTATTGGAGTCAAGTGGAGAATTATGTTCCGTTCAGGACTGCTTTTAACGCATAGTTCGTGATAGTGCCAAATAATATGGACTTTTTCGAGAGTACCTGGTAGGTTTATGTAATATTATATGACACGTTAACTTATTATGGAATTTGGTAAAAGTGAAGTGGATAATTAGATGTAAGTGTTGATTTCGTGCAAATTATTTTATCTACAATTTTCGATTTTATAAAGAAAAAAATGTTTATAGGAGTTAGAAGTTTTGTTCGCGTTATTGTGATATATTTATTATTTTGTCTAAGTGAAGAATTGCTGTAGCAGATTTTGCAGTTGTGGTTAAGTTTAATTTCGACATATCCTGGATCGTGCAGTGGATTTTGCAATCGCACGCTGTACAATATTAAGCGCTATTATGGACCTTGATAATTATAGTTCGAAAGGACTGTAAATTGTACTGGTGTAATATTTTGCACAAAGTGGTGAATGAACTCTCAAACAACTATTGGATAAAATATTTAGAAAACGGTGTGCAGTGAACGTGCATTCTTAATTTTGCTAGTGTTTATCGCTCGTTTAAGTGATAAAAAAATAAGGACAGTACTTGTGTAAGTTTTCACCAGATATCGCACTACCACAACTGTGAAGTAAAATAATTTAAACCCACCTATGTTGTGTGACCTCCCTTTTTATGAAACTTTTTAATACGTCACTGGTTGTCATTGACAACTGAATGCGAGGTCGTGTATACCATAAAGTGTTAAAAAACATCTGTGCGGCTTTCGAAGAATCTTCGGCGAAAGTTAATCGCTTTACTGTCTGAACAGTGGAAATTAGTGCAGAAAACAATTTCAGCTCTCTAAAAGTGCCTGATGACCTAGCTATTAAATTATCATGATCAGATTTGTCTCTCACCTCATAGTGTTCTCAAATCGTACCACGTTATAATACTGTCAAGCGAAAATTTAGAATCTCTGTGTTGCAGGATGAAACTCGATATTTGGCCTTAGCCTTGAATTATTTGATGTGACACACAAAATCGTGGATTGTTATAAGATTACGCGATTTTCGAAATAGCTTAACGACAAAATTTTAAGAATAATTAAGCTAAAATTGTTTATACATTTTCTTCTTTTGCATTATTATTAAACTATATTTTTTATAATAAATTTTGAAAGTGTAAACTTAAGAAAAATAAATTTTATATTTTATCTGTATGTGATATTTATCACTATTCTTTAAAACGCATTTAGTTTCCTGCTTACTATTAATATTTACTATTTTTTTAGAGGAATTAAACCCAGTGGGTACTATTGAACCTATGTTTTACAAATTCCTAATTTAAACATTTATCTAAATTACAATTTAAAATTAATTGTCCGTTATAATATACACACGAGAATTTGAATGTTGACACAATTTTGTTTATTTAAAAATAGATTATAGTTTAATTAACTGAGCAGAAAATTTTCCTATTGGCAGAGTTTTAAAGTTCTAATTTTTAAAAATTCATAATTTAGTAGAATTCGTAAAAAAATAATTGGAAGCTAATACAATCAAAATGAATTACAGAAAACACTTGCAGCAGTTGCTATGTTGGCAGGAGCAAACCGAGAGGAGGGTCTGAATGGATATAGACTCCAAATAACTTATTTTGTAAGTTATGGTCAAGCCATTTTAATATTTTAAAGAAAGTTATACTTTCAAATTATCTCTGTCTCTTCTCCTTTAAAGGCATGCATTTTCAATGTAGATTGTATGATATTGTGGGGATTGTAAAAGGTTCATGAAGTCTGTCAGACCCCCTCTGGAAGTATCCGCGACTGCATGTTTATATTTCTCTGGCCTTGTCTTACAGATAAGAACTTATTTACATAGCTTTCATGCTGAATACTACTTTAGCAATAGATTACTTGCTGTGTGAAGAGATTCTTTTTTTTTTATCCATTGAAATATTTTCTAATAGTAATCTCGTAAAATTTGAAATAATTTTAATTAAAAAAAGATTAGATTAGCGTATGTATAAATTAATTTAGGTAAAGTGTAAACTAATTAAAATGTTCCGAGAATTTTCCAAAACTTAAAATAATTATTTATGTCGAAACCGAATATTAGAAACAAAATATTTAGGAAGTGTAATGTGATAAACGACTTTGGCAAATATCTGATCTTCAAAACGCAAGATTATTAAAATGTTTCTCCAAATTTGCATTAGGTTTAATTGAATTACATTGTTAAATGTGTTAAAATTGTCGTGTACAACTGTTGATAAATTACATTATAATACAATAGTATAAAATAACGTTAAAACTTTTATTTTACATTGCTCTAAGAAGTAGAATTTTATGTGCATTAAATTTTATGTTTATTGCGTGTGAACATACGTTAATTTTATTTTCGCGAATGTTTTGTCGTTTTTCAGTATTGCCAATTAAATTAAGCTAACATAATATCGAATTGAACAATCTTAGAAACAGTGACGTGTTTAGTGAGTGAAAGGATTTGTTTGTTTGTAAAACGAGTCATCTCTGATCTATTAATTTAATAAGTTGAAGTTACATAGTGGAAAGACATCGAAGTGTAGAACACTTCAACAGGTGCTGGAAAAGTAGACGCTGGTGTGATCTGTCGGGTACTCTTGGAAACTTTGAAGTTGTTTTCTGCATGAAGTTTGATAGTTTAAACGCTAGAGTGAAGCACAATTGCAACAATGTGTTTCAGGGAGTGGTCGCCGGGGGGCGCCGCGCAGCAGCAGCTGTCCGTGGTGACCACGGTGTGGGGAGTGACTACATCGACGCAGTCTGGTCCCCACAACAACTTCCCGGGTAGTGGTGGCACCGTGGCGGCGGGGGGAGGGGGCTACGCTCAACAAGGAGCTCCTAACAAACAAGGCACTCCGTTTTCTGGACCTGGATACCGACAGGCCGTCCCCCCGGGGTGAGTACCATCAAATGAGTACCTTCCCCCACCCTATATGGTGCCCCTCCTTATCCGGATATTTGAAAATTAGGCGCCAAATATTCGAAAATGTAGACGAATTTAAGCATGATTCTTTTTAAATTTACTTATAAGTTTCATAGCAGTTTTCATAGATTACACAATAATTTATTTTTAAAATAACATTTTAAAATATCTATTTCCACTTATATTAAAAATTAGTAACAATTATTTCTGGTAGCATCTATATTATTATTTCAATATAATTGGATTTCATAAATTGTAATAAAAAAATATGACATTTAAGCTAAGAGACATCACTTGTTTCCAGGAAGTATTCACATTTTTATTACTGTAATATTTTTTATGATCTAATTTCTTTATCTATAATGATTAGGCTAAATGAGTTTAGAATAACATTAATTCAATTGTAAATACACAATCTCAGATTTTGAATCTTCTCCTAAATGTTGGAATCTATTTTTAGAGTTAATTTAATAATTTAAATTTGTTATGTAGTTATGAAGAGCTCTTAATGAATTATGCACATAATATAGTTATTGGCAATATTTCTAAGCACATGAAAAAAAAAAAAAAGGTTCCTTAAAAATTTCATCAATATAAATATGGTCAATATGCAAGTATTTGTTTTATAGCTATAGTATTGGATTGGCATGTCATTCAGAGAAAACAGTTTTCTTAACATAAAAACTACATTTTAAAAATAATAGTATACTGTTGTACACTGCTGTTCAAAAACATTGAGCAGACTCACCTTGGCCATTAAAATATTCAAGTATTAGCATACAGTTCACAGAGTATAAATTGTATATGGCATGAGACCAATGATGTTAGGCTTTTTTTTTCTTCAATGAAATACATCCATTTAATAATGCTAGAGTGCTTGCTTCTAGGGTTCGTTCCACAGTTGAGTATTCTTTTTTTTATGTCTTTTCTATTTGCATTTGTTTATACTTTCTATAGATAAAACAGTTGGTTTTTTTTGTTGTTGTTTAATGTGCTGCATCTAACACTGAAGTCATTAGCAGTCTTGCTCTCCAATACTTTGAGGTCTTAGAATCTTCATGTTTGACAGCAATACAGTTATTCAGATGATCTTCATCCATTTCTTCATCAGAGTGATTGCATAAAATGCATTTTGGTGAAGGCAGAACATTGATTTTGTGAAGATGTTTTGCCAGACATTCGTGGCCCGTTGTCATCCTAAAATGTGCTACTTCTATTTTTCTTGATATGTTCGATATATTACTACGTTTGAAGTCTATTGTTATTCATAATTTTGAATTTTAACTTTATGTGGCGTTTCACTGAGGAGTAAGGTGTTGGTTTAGATCTAGGCAATTGTTCAATGCGAGATCCTTTTTTTGGCGAGGAGATCGGCTGTTTCATTACCGGAAATCCCACAGTGGAAGGGTAGCCATTGGAGGACAACTTCTTTACCACAATTTTGCAGGTCAGTTTTGTATTGGTTTTGTGGAATTGTTTATTTTCCTAGATCTGAGGGTTATTATGAGGCTGGACTTGCCCAATATAAAATAAATGTCATACTTTGAGACAAAACACAAAAATAGATGAAAATAAACAATGAGACTAATAGCTTGTCCACATCCTGTCTGTCTGTCACAGCATGCATTCATCGCTGCATGGAGTCTGCGAGATCCTGGAAATGTTGAATTCATGCAAATATTACATTCTTCTTAGCCTCAGCATACACTATCTGATCTGTAACATATTTCAGATTACTGAATGAAATAAACAAATTTAAGCTCTTGAAAATTGTGTAGTCATGTGAACAAAGCTTTGCATGTACATTGTGGAAGTTGTGAGACTTTCGAATATTTTAAGCACTCATTGTTTCCGAGTAGCTGTGTACATTATCTTGAGAAATAGTAGTGATGTTCATACTTCTTTAATTTTTTAGTACATTGCTTGTTTTTAAGTTTATTATGTACGGTATAAATAAGAGAATATGGCAAAGAAATCAAGAGTGTAGGCTATCCATTGAAAATCTGGGAAAGTGAAATATCAACAAAAAGTGATAGTTTTTATATCAGTATACTAGGACACTGCGAGGCATGTATAGGCCTGAGTGTACCATGATGGTCTCTGTGATCTTGGTGGCATTACAGACTGCGGAATTTATTTGATATTTAATTTTTTGAAAGTAAAATGGCTATTGCAGTGCAAATTACTAATATGCATGTTACTATGGGTGACAGGTTACAAACTATTTAATTTATAATGATTATCTTCGAGTTTCTTTTAAATTATTTTGGATTATATCTCTTGCTGCCAACGTAATGTAAATTGAGTAATTCCAGTAGGTTAGTGTAAGATATTTCTCCTATCATTTTTAGTTTAATTGTAATAACCAGAAACCTATCCTAATAAATCCAAGTTTTTTAAAGATTTTCATAATGAAACTACTTTTTCAGGCAACCATGTATTCTCATAAGATTTAGTTCTTATGTATATCAAGATTTATCGCCGACACATTGTTTCTTATAAAGATTTTCTTGCTTCCTAGTAGATGTAATTTAGTAAAGTGTTCAAGTTGATATTCAATGTTTGGACATTTGGCATTTCTACTGAGCATTCTGTTAGTATGATGTGAAGTATTTCCTCAGAATGTTTACAATCCTGCTCCTGTCAAAACCATAATGTGTCTCACTTTGTTATGCACACCTTTTAGGTTATTTCTATTTCCACTATATATTTCTTCCACAATTTTTAATTCTTTCTTCTGACAAAAAAAAAACACATACTCATGTATGCACATATACAGCAAATTCTATGTAAAATTTGACATTACACATAAAAATTAAAGTTTCTTCCCTGCTTCCAAAAGTGGCATATGCATTATTAAAGAGATTTTCAAGTACCTACATCCCAAAATTGAAGGATATGAACAAACTCATACGTAACAAGGAATTAGTTACTTTAACACATTCAGTTCCAGGCACTGAGCAGGGCATTTAAACCCACAGGCCAGCCATTTAATTACCTGAGCTACCCTTTTCGTTGCACTTCAGAAAATGGACCATTATTCACAAACTATTAGTCCTAGAAAATTCAAATTTTGTTTATACCTAAAGGTGATATCCTAGTAGGATTTGATGGTGAAATAACTTGGGTGATTGACATCACATGGTATCGGCATATCAATTTCAGGAAGTGGAAGTTCATCTTCACTTTCACTTTGTGAATCTTCTAATTCAGGAATCATCACTATACAAAATATTCACTAATTCTTCTTCAGTGAGATATTTTTCTTTGCCATGGTTTCACTCACGCACAAACAACAGCACGGAAACGAGAAACATGTAAGACTGCATTGTGGAGCCTGGAGGCAAGTTTGGGTGAACGAATTCCATGTGTTGTTTGTTTTAAAAATAAAAGGGGATTCACCAAGGTTAAACATGTCAAACGGAAATAGAAAATGTACATTTACATGCCATCTATGATCTCCAAGACATACTAAGCCAACACAATATTTAGGCGATGAATATAAACGTGGTTTGTTCGCGCCTGCTCTAAAACGAGTTAACTGACCGACGGCCGCATACACGATAGTCTCTTTAAAACGCCTTAACTGGTTTACGGTACTGAATGTGTTAATTACCACTCCTACTCCACGCAGAAGCATTAGTTGTTACATCAGTTACTTTTTTGTATAATTAGTGATTAAAGTTTATTAGAACATAAAACTCAAAACATGTATTTTGTAATTCTTCATATACAGGCTGGCTGGTGGCCTCACATTCTCCACTCCAAGCGTGACACGCCTAGAAGGCCCTTGGCCTACCAGCCGGCTGCAAGCCTCACATCCACATGTGTTAATCACAGAGGTGAGACCATCTAGCCGAATTATGGAGATGGATGTTCATACAGCCAGTATAGGGGTGACATGTGGTCAGCATATTGGGTCCCCAACCATTATAGCTGGTTTGCTCAACCTGGAGCTGCTACTTATTGCAGTTACCCAAATTCTTAACAATGCTGGGTGGTTACCAGTCCCATTCTGGCTGAAATTCCATGAGAAAACTTCTTCCCATGTGGGGACTCATAAGTCCCATAGCTCTGCAGTAAGGCATCATGCATGGCTACGGCACGGAACTGTAAACTTTACAGAGATTTTGATTTTACTCCCAATCTATAAAACATGATGTCATTCTATAGTTATATCAGTTACTGATATAAAACCACACATTTTAAGTACAGTTATTAAGATAGAAAACTCCATATTTTCTGTTACAGATATTGAAATCTGTATATAAATGTTTTGAAGAGAAAAAGTAGTGTCCTTCTATCTGAAGGCTAAAATAAAATTGTATTTTGGTGCATTTGTTATGTCAGTTAAAATGTTCATCATACTTGACCAGCCTCATGGTTTTTCTCATGAAGTCTCGGATTTGTTTTCTGTTCACACCTCTGCTAATTACACACTACAACAGTAATTCATTTTTATTTTCTGTTCCTTTTTTACATTACAGTATGTAGACATGTGGGCACGCCATAGCGTAGTGGTTAAGGCACTGAGCTACAAGCCGGAGGGTCGAGGGTTCAAGTCCCGTTGGGGTCAGTATTTTTAAAGTGACCCAAACCCTCTGGCGGCACTATGGCCCTGGGGTCGACTCAGCCTCTAACGAAAATGAGTACCAGATGCTTGTTCTGAGGGTAAAGGCGGCCGTCACGCAAGGCTGACAACCTGGCTGACATAAAGTGCTGATTGTCTAGAACAAGTGGGAGCCTTAACCTCCTACTACCCCAAGGGCCTCCGAGCCTGTTGTGGGATCACTTTACTTTACTATGTAGACATGTGGCACGATGGGAAATAAAAGGACACGATAACTATTTATAGGAAAACCAGAGGAACAGCGCTCAGTAGGTAGACCAAGAATGAGGTGGGAGAATAACATTAACCATTATTTGAGGGAAGTAGATTATACAGGGAATAATTGGAAAACATTAACTCAGGATAGGGATGTATGGAGAGCTTATGTTTTTGCAGCTATGAACCCTCATGTTGGATAGTGCCAGAGTTGGTTAATTAGTATCTACATTGCAATCATCATTACAATTGAATCACTATTAAAAAAATAAAACTGTAGGAGACCGTAACAAAATAATTTTTATCAATAAACAATTTTAAAATTAAATGTTTATTTTTGAACCCTTGAAAAAAGTGATACTTTTTATTGTGTGTTGTAAGAAATGGTTTAAAAAAATGTTAGTCCAATGAGACCGGAACAAATAGGTGAATGGAGAAAACTTAATAACAGTGAGCTGCTAGATTTAATGGGCAACCAGTTCTAATAAAATAAAATGAAATTGGAAATGAAAGAAGAGCACAGGATCTTGTAGGAAAACTAGTAGGAAAGCACCGAGAGATATATACCAAGAAATAGATGGGAGACTTGAAGGAGTGAATTACAAAGGGAAAACATTAGCTCAGGATAGGGATAAATGGTCAGCCTATTTCATGTGACCATGAGCTTTCTGGTTAGATAGTGCCAATGTGTTAGGTAGTTAGAGAATGAGTGTTTTTATGTATTCTCTGAAATAAAGGATGTTCCATGACCAAAAAGAATGGATGACACTGTATGAGTAATTAGATGCGCAAAATTAAATTGATATCTTATCAGGGTTGGTAGGATTTAACTGCCAATAACATACTGCATGAGCCTTAGTTCAGAACTGAATTAACATACAAGTTTTATACATATCTATAATATACTAAGTCATAAATTGTGAACTAGTTTTTTTTTGTGATTACACAGCTCTATAAAAAATTGTTGCCATAGATATATCTGTGAATTTCTATGTTTTCAAGTGCACAGTTTACGAATATATTCATGAAAGTGCTGAATGTGCTCTAAAAAATTATAGAAGAAAATCTTCTAAAAGGCATTTCACTGAAGTATAACATGGGTTTTCAACATTTTTCTTTCTTATATATTAATTATATTATTTTTGGTCTGGACATCTTACCTCAATATTAATGTTGATTTGTTCTTGAACATGTTTCAAAACAATTCTGTTTTATCTTCAGCTGGGAAAGCTGGGAAAGCTGAAGATAAAACAGAATTGTTTTGAAACATGTTCAAGAACAAATCAACATTAATATTGAGGTAAGATGTCCAGACCAAAAATAATATAATTAAAATAACCTCAAAATATAACTTCCTAAAATAAAATATTTTTCTTTCTATTTATGTCGGTATATACTAATTTTACAAGAAATAACTGACATTATAAATGTTTTTTTCTTCATATTTTCCGATTTTTGTAGTATAAAATGAAAATAAAGATTTTAAAAAAACCAGAGCAAATCTTGCAAAATCATTGATAGTTTCATAAATTGTGACCATAAAAATATCCGGAATTAATCTTATATCAAGGGCAACAAAACCACTGTTGACCAGTGTTATTAATTGCAATGACCATTTAAATACACAATTGTAATGGCTTTGTGCTATTAAAAATAAATTATGCAGGAAAATTGCTGTTTTGAAGCCAGTAAAAATTATATATTACTTAGCATTAGTTAGCAAAGTTTAATCTATCTTAATTACTAAGAAATTAATGACAACATTACATTAGCATTTCTTGGCATGCTATTTTGCAATGATTGAACATATCATGTCACTTGTTGATATCTATAGATAAATAATTAAAACTGAATTAGCTTGGTTTAGAAACTCCCATTAGGTAATACTATGCCCTCACGCAGGACAATGGAGTATATACATACATTGAACATAAGACAATAATATATTTACAGAAAAAATAGTAATATTATTCATAAGTAATGTCACGAGTGATTTCCAAATTATTGATAAATTCACGACTCACGAAGTGAGGAGTGAATTTATCTAGAGAATTTGGAAATCAAGAGTGGCATTTGTTAGGACTATTTAATGAACAAAATTAAGCTCTTTACTAAAAAATAATTATTTGAATGTAGTTACCGGTGTTTTAAAATATTTATATAGTTAATGTAAACGGCGATGTTTGAAAACAAATTAGAAATGTGAGGTTATGTATATTCACTGCAACTCGATCATATTATTTATGATCATATTATTTATTGCCAAATAGGATTGCAATATTCTAAGAATGGACTCTAGTGGAGAAATAATGAAACACATCAAACTATTATACTCAACATTATAGGTAAATTATTTATATTTTGAATAAACAACTCTGTAAAATCACTGAATCTATTCATTATTTGCTATATTCAATGTATTTGTTGGAGAAAAATAATGGTGTAACCTGTTCAGAATATTGAAAAAGGAGGAGCTTTCTTTATCACAAAAGCAGGAGCTGATAAAGAGAAATCGATAAAGAGCGAGGTGAAACACGACTGTCATTGGTGTAAAACAGAATTCATTGAAACGTGATTGGTCATTGACTACCATTTGCGACATGAGTTAAATAGTCAAGGAAAATGTTCACTTTCAGATTGTAAATGATCCACTACTGTAATTTAAAGGAACATAATATACAAATTGCTGTAGTGATTAGTGATCTGAGGAAAAAAAAAGAAATATGTATATATATCCATCCATAGTAATTCTGCCCAAAGGCAGGTCCTTCACTGCACTCGTAGCATTTTCATGCTATGCTTGCAGCTTTACTAGGGAATTATAGGTGTGGTAGCTTCCTGTTGCTTTCCACACCGGTGAAGGATGATGATGGCCATATGATTTTGGGAACTTTTTGGGCCTTAAAGTTTTCCTGACATTTGTCTTACAGGTGAGGAAAAACCCCGATAAAAACCTCACCCAGAAAAACTGCCCTGAACGGGGATCGAACCTGGGCCCACTGCATGACAAGGCAGCACGCCACCTCGAGACCACAGCGGTGGACAAAGTATGAGTAATGAGGTAAAATTAATTTGAATCAAACAAACATTTTCTAAAAATCATGATTTAAACATTATGGATTCTGCAAAGATAGCTATGAAGGATGGTTAAAAACAGAATTGTCAACTTGCAATGTTCATATTACCTGCTGGTCACATTGCCACCCTCAGTATCACTGTGTCCCATTCCATCATTAAAATAAACATAATTTAACTTAAGATAAAAATCATATCATAAGCTTGAATATAGTTAACCTAATGGGTCCTAATCTAATCAGATCTAATGAAATATATCTTAACTTAAAGTATTTACCATTCTTCCTTTCTTCCACTTACTTATACCAGACTCTTTTAACTTTACTATCTAACCTCTCTTGGTTAACTCTTGTTTTTTCAACCCCGACGCTATTAGGGCATCCGAGGGCTAGGGAGTCTTTCCTTTCTTCCATTTTTTCTTTCCTTTATTTTCTTTACTTCTCCAGAAAAGCCTGACCAGAGGCTATAAGATGGCAGCCCCATCACTGGTCTTGCCTTTGGCCAGCAACCAATCGAAGGGACTATTATTATACGTTCAAGTCTTATATGAGAATTTCCCGGAAGGTTCAAAATGCTGGAAGGAAAATTTTCTATAGGACCATAACAGGCCTTGGCCTAAAACTTGGGAGAAAGAAGAAGGAGAAAAAGTAACAACAAAATTATGATGTAGGGCATAGTAGAAAAATGCTATCAATGATGTTGCAATAGAAGGAAGAGAAGTTGGTACTATAAGACATGTAAGAGATGTAGAAAACTAAAGGGAAAGCACCCAGTAGTCTTGTACAAAACCAGAAGGAAAGCACTCAGTAGTCTTGTACAAAACCAGAGGGAAAGCACCCAGTAGTCTTGTACAAAACCAGAGGTAAAGCCCAGAAGTCTTGTACAAAACCAGAAGGAAAGCACTCAGTCTTGTACAAAACCAGAGGGAAAGCACACATTAGTCTTGTACAAAACCAGAGGGAAAGCCCAGAAGTCTTGTGCAAAACCAGAAGGAAAGCACTCAGTAGTCTTGTACAGAACCAGAGAGAAAGCACCCAGTAGTCTTGTACAAAACCAGAGGGAAAGCCCAGAAGTCTTGTACAAAACCAGAAGGAAAGCACTCAGTAGTCTTGTACAAAACCAGAGGGAAAGCACCCAGTAGTCTTGTACAAAACCAGAGGGAAATCACCCAATAGTCTTGCAGAAAACTACAAGTAAAGTGTCCAACAGGTAGAGAATGATTGGGAGAATAGCATTCATTAACCATGATTTGTGGGAGGTGAATTATACAGGAGATGATTGGAAAATATTAGCTCAGGATAAGGGAGTATAAAGAACTTAAGTTCATGCAAGCATGAAAACCTCTGGGTTCAGTAGTGTCAGTGAGTTAATAAGTTAGAGACGTAAAGTAAGATTATCAATAATAATAATAATAATAATAATAATAATAATATAATAATAATAATAATAATAATAATAATAATAATAATCAGTATAGTTTGTAACCTGTGGTTTGTTCTAACATGCATGGTGTATAATTTACCCTTCAATAGCCTTCACTTTTGTTTTTATATACAGGATTCTGGAAGTGCTCCAAAAGATAAATTCACATGCTTTTATAGACTATGATACCGTGTTTGTGTGTAATATAGCTTTCTTCATGTGGAGCAATGCTTAGTAGCTTTGTGAAATGTGGTTTGGCTAGTAAAATAAAAGCTAATAATACCTCATTAATAGGACATGAAGTCATTTAAGGATATAGATACAAGAATAAACTCTTCTTAGCAAAATGCACAAGAAAGATATAGGATAGGACACCACTGCTATGTCAGGAAAGTCCTCTGTAGTCATTTTGTAGGAGGCTGACTGAATCCCAAAGCTATTTAGAACACATGAATAAAGACAAATACTGTCGAGTTCTGGTAACTGTAGCAGTCTTGGTAAAACGAAAGGCACGTGGCAGAAGGGAACATTGCCGAGTGGGGGAGGGAACTAGTAGCCATGCAAAAAACATTTTCTTAATAATAATAATAATAATAGAATAAATTGTTATAAAAACAACGCTATTCTATAGTACACACCCCAAATTAGACAACAAAAATATTCACTAACACAGAACTAGTAAATAAGAAAATGCAATGTAGTAACTTATGTTTTCTAAACTGAGAGTAGTTACTGGCAGTACCTGCAACTCACCCTCCCCCCTTTCTGCACCATACACCATTAACCCCTCAAATATTGCTAAAGAAACCAGAACTGCACAGTAGCCATCCATTCACTGCCATTACTACATACAGTGTATGTCGATTTACAATGTAGTCATTTATTGTAATGTACATAGATTAAATAAGGCATTAATTACTCAGTGCACATGTTTGTTTCTTTTAATATATGTAGCTATTAAGTGATGAACAACTGTTTTACCTGATTATGAATATTTTATAACCTCAATTGGTTACCTGTGCTTAACAGCCCCTTTTGAGCATAATATTAACTGACCATTTCAGACAGATTTGACTATATATTGTAATAAAAAATTACTGAATTAGTATAACAATTATCTGATAGCTTATGAATAACTATTATCATTATTCAAATGTCAAATCAAGATTT
Organism: Diploptera punctata; assembly: GCA_030220185.1. NCBI lineage: Eukaryota > Metazoa > Arthropoda > Insecta > Blattodea > Blaberidae > Diploptera > Diploptera punctata. The sequence continues at coordinate 228,278 of JASPKZ010007370.1, read as the reverse complement.
TCAAGTGATAAAATACAGTAAAATTATCTGATAATGATGTTTCATAATATACATTTATCTAAGCTAATTTAACACAGTACCATACATAAAATATTCTTTGAGTTTTAATATGTAAATACTTTTCTCAGAGCATGCAATCAAATATTTAAGGATAAGAAGGCTGTATAACTCAATGGTATTAATAAAAAATCACCTGTTGCTGTATGCTGATGATGTAGTGTTATTAAACAATAGTGAGGAAATTAAAAGCCAATAAACACATTCTATGAATTAACACTAGGACTAGAAGTAAATATCAATAAAACTAAATGCATGGTTGCATGTTTTTTTTTTTTTTTCCAAGCACGACAGACCTAGAAGGCCCTGGCCTACCAGCCGGCTGCTGGCCTCACATCCACATGTGTTTATCACAGATGTAGATGATCAACTATCCAGGGGTGACATGTGGTCAGCATGTCGGGTCCCCGAACCGTTATAGCTGATCTTGTTAAACTGGAACCGCTACTTATTGTAGTTACCCAAATTATTCACGATGCTGGGTGGGCACCGGTCCCATACTGGCCGAAATTCCATGAGAAAATTTCTTCCACCATGGGGACTCGAACCAGCTCTGCACCAAGGCTTTTTGCCTTAATCACTCAGCTACGACACGGGGCATAGTTGCATGTAGAAATACATTTTATAGTGGAAATGGACAGTTGATAAAAATTTGGAAAATGTTGAAGAATTTTCTGAATTCAAATACTTAGGAACAATATTTACAAGCAGAATGAGACTTAGAAAGAAATTAAACATAGGTTTGACACTGTAAAACCCATGCTGTTATGCATCACAGGAACTCATCATCCCAACATCTCTAAAAATAAAATATATTAAACTAAAATTATATGAAATGGTTATTCCTCCAGTTATGCTATATGGATGTGAAACATTTTATCTTACTTTAAGAGAAGAGAAAAAGACTGAGTATTTTAGAATAAAGTACGGAAACTTTTTGGGTCAAAGAGAGACGAATGGGGAAGACTACATAAAAGTGAACTACACAATTTTTATAGGAACCAGGTATGAACCAGGAATGAATGAGAGTCATGGGATCTTCTTGTAGGAAAACAGAAGGAAAGCATAGACCCTTTTGTAGGAAAACCAGAGGATAAGCACTCAGTAGGTCAATCAAAAATAAGAAGAGAGAATTATGTTATCAATGATTTGAGGGAGGTGAATTTAACAGGGAATGGCCAGAAAATATTACCTGAGGATAGGGATGTATAGTCCCGCGCCGTAGCCGAGTGGTTAAGGCAGGAAGCCTTGGCGCAGAGCTACGGGACTTGAGCTGGTTCGAGTCTCCATGGGGGAAGAAATTTTCTCATGGTATTTCGGCCAGTATGGGACCGGTGCCCACCCAGCATCGTGATGCATTTGGGTAGCTACAACAAGTAGCAGCTCCAGGTTGAGAAAACCAGCTATAACGGCTGGGGGACTCGACATGCTGACCACATGTCGCCCCTACACTGGCTGATTATCATCTACCTCTGTGATTAACACATGTGGATGTGAGGTCAGCAGCCGGCTGGTAGGCTAAGGGCCTTGTAGGCCTGTCACACTAGGAGTTATAGGGATGTATGAGGAGCTTACGTCCATGCAGTCATGATTCTCTAGGTCAGTGTATGGATATATATAGAGAGCTTATGTCCATACAGTCATGTGTATCCGTGTTCGATGGTGCCAGGAGTTAATGATAATAAATAATGTAAATTCTTAAATGACATAAAACACAAATTTTTACTGCTTTATTTAATACTAATTTTTAATACACTTAATACAATGAATTTATAAAAATATGTATAGGCCTAATATTTAATGTTTTTAAGTCATCAGTTCAAAGTAGCAGATTGACATTTCTAGTTGTGAAGTAGTATAGGGACAGGTAACCATGTGACACATCTATTCAAAAGAGTGACAAAAAAGATAGCTCTACTGGAATTAGAATACAAAAAAGTCCCCTTACCTAAACAAGCTCTTTACACATCATTACATATGGAGCAGTTGACATCACTTGAATTGACTTACACTTTAGTACCTTATACCAAGTTCATCAAGGGATAAATAATAAACTTATTTACATTATTAGCCTATTATGCTTATTATTATTATTATTATTAATATTATTATTAATATTAATTCTTGGACTGTCAAGCCTCATTTGTTGTTATGAGAACTGATATTTTTGATACAGGGAGTAGTTCCTTCTTCACATGTTGCTATAAATAATGTAGACAATGAATGGGGAAGTCCTGTCATCTTGTTTGAAACATAGTATAGTTGTATCTTTGGCATACAGGAAGCAGATATAATGACAGTATAACATAATAAAATTTTAGTATCGGCCGTGGTCGATTAGTAGTTATGCTCCTTGCCTCCCGAGGGTCGCGGGTTCAAACCCGGCCGGGGTCGATGGATTTTTTTAGAATGTCCTCCGGGAGGGAATTTAAGCCGTGGGTCCCGAGTCTGAAGATTTTGAGGCTCGTAAAAGATCCTTTAAGCCTGAATGAAAGGCCTCTAAGCAAAATTTACCGAATTTTCCCGTCCTAGTACTACCTTGGTTTCCTAGATGTCAGTATGAGGCGGAACGCTTACCACGGACCACTCAAATGATATATATAAGAAAACAAGTGTAACTAAATTAGTATGGTTCAAATTCTACCTGTAGGGGGAGAGTGCCTAAATAAATTTCTGTTAAGGGAAACGTGGGCTAACAAGATACAAGAAGAAAATTTTAGTAAACAGTCTTTACCTTTTCCTAAGTGAGACATTCATATTTTTTTCCCCTAAGATTTTTTCAAGTTTTGGTCATATGAAGTTTGATTATTGTTGTGATGATAACTTGCCAGCTCTTAAAATTTAAAATCAATATTTTTTTTCTTTGTCGTCTTATTTCCGTTTTTATGTACTCTTATAAAAACGCCTTTGAGGCAGTGTAGGAACCATTTCACAGTAATTGTGAATTGTAATTATCTCAGAAATGACAGCTAATCAGACTGGTATCACAGCGACTAGAATCATAGATTCGTATGGTATTCGAATTACAATACATCTTATTCTTTCTCCGCCTGCTAATTGATTATTTTAGATGCGATTAACTTTTCACCACAGTTTGACAACCAATTTCTGAGTGATTAAACGAAGAAATTAGATTGAAAAAGTGCCTAAATGTGATCGTATGTACATGATTAATGTCATTCTGAGGTTCGGAAAACGCCGCGCAATAAGGTTAAGGTAATACGCTACAAGCTGGAAGTTTTGGAGACGCATGGTCCTGGAGTAGACTCAGCCCCTTATGAAATGAGTATCAGACTGTGTTCTGGGGTAAGGGGCGGCCTTCACGCAGGGTTGATAACCCGGCAGGCGTCTTGTGCTGATTATATGGAAATGTGGGAGTTTGACCTACTACCCCTAGGTCCTCCTAAAGAATATAGTATAACTTCTGAGGCTCATTGTAGGTCCTGGTCGACACTTGCCTCTAGTTCCGAGGTTTGCGGGTCCAAATTTGGCAGGGTTTGATTGATTTTCCTGAGGATTATTTTCTTCGGAAGGGAAATATAACCGTGGGTCTCGTGTCGTAGATATTCTTGTACCTAAAAGAACATTAAGCCTAAAATAGGAGGCCTGTGAGCAAAATTAGTACAACTTTCACTTTCAGATCTTGAATTGCAATGCTAATGATCTGAATTTGAAGAGCATTGTAAAAAGAAAGTCGTGACCCAGGAACTGCGTAAACTGAGCGAATTCCTCAGCAAGTCAAATTTATAATAATAATAATAATAATAATAATAATAATAATAATGGCTTTATTTTACCTGGCAGAGTTAAGGCCTTAAGGCCTTGTCTACCACTCAACCAGGTTATTGTCCGATTTCGCCGATTTAAGGAATAGGTTATATCCTTATTTAATTAATTAGATTCTATGTATATATTTAATTCGTTGCGAGAAAACAAACATAATGGCTGCACGAGCGATTTTTAAATATCGGTTTTAAGATCAACATCCTCTTCTAATGGTCAGATATCGTAATTTTTTGATAATGCCTTCCTTTTTATTTCAGTATCATATACCGAGTTTCGTCACGAAAAATCGAAAATAGCGGCCACGAGAGCCGTTTTAAAATTTTTACTTTAAGTTAAACCCCACTTCTAATGGTCAGATTTTGTTGATTAATGACCTTACTTTTTAAATTGATTCTTACGCCGAGTTCGATTTTTAAAAAATGCCGCCCTCGAGCGTTAACAGAACAAATGTATTTGATTCTTAACTTTATATGTAGAAGATAAGGGCGGCCAAAAAGCGTGGATTGATAGTGTTATTAAACAACATGAGGGAAAAAGGTTTGGACGATGGAGATTGGAACTGGAATGACAGAGAATTGTGGAGGAGAATACTTCGGCTCGGAAAGATTATTATCGAAGCGAACTTATGGATTTGTTAACGGTTAACAAGCTAGAAGATCGAATTGGGATAAACTCTTAACAATGACAGAATCAGTAAAAAAGACCTTTCGTCAATACATGTCTATTAGATGGCAAAAAATATACAACAATTTTCATAATAGGGGAAAACTTACGTAAAGGTATAAATACACTACTTGTACCTAACGTTTTCTCCCTAGCAAATGATTAATGATCTGTTAGTTGCAAGAGCATGCTAAAATTTTAACAGCTGCAGCTCAGTACAGAATCAGTTATTAAACCATTAAGGGGTTGACAATCAATATCAGCTTGCAACATTTGATTTCAACTTTGTCATGGAGGCTTAACTATATTTGGATCAGAATTTTTGATGCCGCAATTTAATTCCTACATGAGATCATTCAATTCGATATTATAAAAAAATGCATGCAAGAGTTTTTGCTTTCAAAAGGGTTGGTAAAGTTTGGGCTTGTTAAGGGCTATAAGAAAAAAAAACTAATATTCACTTGGCTAAATATTTAGGGGGAAATTTGAGGGATTGTAAAAAAGACCACATGAGGGGTTCAGTTTAGCAGGTAACATACGTAAATGTCCCGTGTGTGTTTTTTTTCCTCATACTTTTTTTTATTTCGCCCCAGTCTCCTTGTCTGTCTGTTTGTGCCTCCCCCCTTGATTTTGTCTTTTATTTTCCCCTTTTTAGTTTGTTTCATTGTCTCCTCCCTTCTTGTTCATTGCTTTCGCCTTGTTGCCGTATAAGCTGTTGTATGTATTTCGTATAAACACATTTGAGAGAAATAGGACATTCATTTAAACACTCGATCCCATTTTCTCTTCATTATTATCAATACACACTTTTTATTAGAAAGTCAGGATTTTTTATGATGTGAATAAAAACTCGCGAATAAACAAACTGCCACGAGATTTTATATGTAAAATGATGCACTTCTTTTATTTACGAAAATTCTCTGCGGTTATTTTGAACCTTGGAACAATATATCAACATAGAATGATTGAAATGGCGTTAGCGATGGTACAGGAGTTAGGGTAGATGACTAAAACCATTAAGGTTTTTGCTTTTAACTATTAACATGTTCGGTACCAGCTTTGGTCTCTCTCTTAGCGAATTCTAAAGGAATGTAGATATTGAAGTTCTCGTGAAAAAATATTTGAAAAATTAGTACAAATTTTCACCGATTCAACTTGCAATGGATAAGAGTAAAATTTAATCTATTGAATATTGTTATAAATAATTTGACACACATTTAAAACATTTCCTACAAGATTCATTTTTTTTCCTTCGTTTATTAAAATATTAAATTAATTAAATCATTGTCATCTGATCGAGATACATAGCCTATTTAAGGGTTAATTTAATTCGATTGCATGGGTATACATATGCATTACGACGAAGCAAACACGACTTGCTGCTGGAGTGATTTTTTAATTTCGAATTTTGTTAAATGAACCCTCACTAATGGTCGTCTGACATTGCGATTGATTGTGCTGGATAATACCATCCTTCTGTTTCATTTCAATAACATATACTGAGTTTCGTTTGGTGCGTGCAAAGAAAAAAAATCTAAATCACCGCTAGAGTGATTTTTAAATTTTCGTTTCAGGTGAACTCTTACTCATAACGATCCGATTTTGCTGGTCAACAAACTCTACCTTACTTTGCTATATGCCGAGTTTGGTTCCGAAATAAATGAGGCCGACACACACACACACACACACACACACACACACACACATTTTTTTGTCATTGTCATTTTCGGTGTCTAACTAGATAGGATCAGTGAAGATGTAAATAAAATCCTTCGGAATACGCTAAAATTATGAAAATAGTATTTTTTCTTATTTAAAGACTTTATCATCCGAGGTCATAATAGCGTCTATCTTTTTTATTTATATTTAACGATAAGGGATTCTAACACATTATTGCCTTGATTGAGGAAAACCAGAAAAAAACCTCCGTCAGGTTGGTTGGAATCTGGTTTGAACCTCGGGCCTCTCGAATAACGAGTCTGAAACGCTACCGCTTGAGCCAACTCGCTCTGTTGCCTTTATCGGAAACTTGTGTATGGCTAAAATAACAAACGTGGCATAAAATATTTTTAATCTTTGCGAAGAGGGTAATGACAATTGTTACACTATCTAATTTTTTCCTTGCTCAAAATCTTCATGTCTGTGCACTAAGTGTTCATACAGTTTAAGATTTGTTAGTAAAAGTACAAAATATTATTGTCAATCAGTAAACAATTATTACCCGTTTAAGGAGTAAGCACAATTGTTGACGGAGGGCGCTGCAGTCGTGTTTATGCAGAAATAGAACACGTGACACTGCTAACTATGATGAGCAGAGGGGAATGGGATGCGGGACGCTGACAGTGCAGGTCTAGTAGAAGTTTGTTTGCGGTGCACATTACGTGTAAATTATCTTTCTGCTTTGTGAATCACTTTTCTTGGAGACTTTTAGGCGTCTCCACACTTATACAATACAAACGTAGCTATATAATACAAATTGTTGTGTCGAATGATGAGAGCGAATGATGTGGTTACAAGTGCTATTAAAAGGCAACTGTGATTCTTTGTCCACTGTACACTGCCTTATATTACGTCATGTGTAGCAACAAGCAGCGCTTCGCGATGCGTACGCCTGCAGAGATATTTTGAATGATTACTACTATAAATATGTTTTATTTCATGCTATGTTGGATTTGATATGTGTACGTTATTAAAACGAGTGTAGTAAACGAATTATAACAGTTCTCAACCATACATAACGCCCGACATTCGTCAAAACACACACACAGAAATAGGCGTTGCTTACCTTTAAAACCCGCTCACGACACTTTAACATTAGTGCTATACATGCCTCACTTTTACAGCATTATATCTTGAGGAAAAAAGTGAGTGTTGAGCGCAGCCAAAAATTAACATCAGGGAGAATTGTTGAATTAATTTTAGCTTCTATTTAATAAAATGCGCTCAATATAATATTTCAGTTAAGTAACTTCATGACGCAACGGGCCTAGAAGACTCTTGGCCTACCACCCGGCTGCTGGCGTCACATCTAAACGTTTTAATCAACAAAGAGTCTATATAGTCAACATGTCGGGTCCCTCAACCGTTATAGTTGGTTTTCTCAACCTGAATATTTCAGTTAAAACATATTATTCTATCCTTGTTTCGTTCGATTTAATTAGAATAATTGGCGGAATTTCGCAATTATCATAAGTAATGCCACGAGTGATTTCCAATTTATCTAGAGAATTTGGAAATCAAGAATGGCATTTGTTAGGACTATTTAATGAATAAAATTAAGTTGTTTACTCACATCATTATTTAAATATGGTTATTTTAAAATATTTATATATTTGATGTAAACGGCGATGTTTGAAAACAAATTAGAAACGTTTGATATGCTTCATTTCTTCATCACTGCAACCAGATCATATTATTTATTGCCAAAGGATCGCAATATTGTAGGAATGCACCCTAGTGGAGGAAAAATTAAACACATCAAACTGTTTATAACCAACATTATAGGTTAATAATTAATTTCTGATGTCCTATGATGTAAATTATATTTTCCTGGAACGTAAATTCCTGGGAAACAATAGTTTAAGAAAGTGCAAACAGTGGTTTCTTTTTATTGTGATATAATCAATTACTACGCATGTTTTTATATTATATCACCGCAAGCAGTATCTGTTTACATTCGTGCACTATATATACAATCTGGTAACCGTATTTCTTAGAGAGTGTCACTGCAAAATCATGCTCTGGCCTATTCAGAATGTTAAAAAGGAGGAGCTTTTTTTAATATGATAAACTTATTAATATGAAACACGACTGTGATTGGTTGTAAATCAAAATTCATTGAAACGCGATTGGTCATTGACTCCCATTTGGGGCATGAGTTAAATAGTCATTCAGAGTTCTCTCCATACTTGATAACATTATAAATTGCGGCCTTGAAGTGAACATCATAATAATAACCTACACGGATGTCTTATTTATACAAAGTTATTAATTTAATTAAAGATAAGGAATTCAACATAGTATAAAATAAAATATAGTACGATACAAGGGTGCAAGGCTTTTACGTGTATTTAACATTAATATTAAACTCTTTTTTTAATATTCTGAACAGGTTAGACTATTGTCTCCAACAAATACATTGAATATAGCAAATAATGAACAGATTCAGTGATTTTACTGAGTTGTTTATTCAAAATATAAAGGATTAACCTATAATGTTGATTATAATAGTTTGGTGTGTTTCATTATTTCTCCACTAGAGTGCATTCTTACAATATTGCGATCCCATTTGGAATAAATAATATGATCGAGTTGCAGTTAATATACATAACCTCACATTTCTAATTTGTTTTCAGACATCGCCGTTTACATTAACTATATAAATATTTTAAAACACAGATAACTCACTTCGTGAGTCGTGAATTTATCGATAATTTTGAAATCACTCGTGGCATTACTTATGAAAAATAGTTACATTGCCATGCTACATGAGCTTTGAAAATAAACAAATATAAAAGTGTAGTCATTATTCTGCGAGTAAAATGTGAGTGTTTAATGCCCTCCCCCTTCCCTTATAAAGACTTCACAAGTACACACTACTAACCCCAGCAATGTAACCCGTAAAATACACAAAACAGTTATATCTACATGGCTCTGAAAAGAAAATAACGACGGAAGAACATAACATTATTAGCCGAATAGTGCAGAATACACAAAACAGATGGCTCCGGAAAAAAAAAAAAGACGAAGAACCTAAAATTATTGTTCGGTTACATAATAAATACAAATCAGTATAAGGCGATTCCACAGTTCGTAACTTGTGAAATTATTACCATGGAAGAATGGCCCGAAGGAAGTACTTAGTCAATTAAAAAAAATCGAATTGCCCTCAGTACGATCGCCTTTTTACACACACTGTACAGGGAGTGTTACTGAAGCCGTTCAGTTTCTGGTTAGGCAACCAAATAGCCATCGAAATATGTGGTCACCATTGAGAAGCTTTGTCCCGCGCCGTAGCCGAGTGGTTAAGGCAGGAAGCCTTGGCGCAGAGCTACGGGACTTGCGCTGGTTCGAGTCTCCATGGGGGAAGACATTTTCTCATGGTATTTCGGCCAGTATGGGACCGGTGCCCACCCAGCATCGTGATGCATTTGGGTAGCTACAATAAGTAGCGGCTCCAGGTTGAGAAAACCAGCTATAACGGCTGGGGCACTCGACATGCTGACCACATGTCACCCCTACACTGGCTGATTATCATCTACCTCTGTGATTGACACATGTGGATGTGAGGCCAGCAGCCGGCTGGTAGGCTAAGGGCCTTGTAGGCCTGTCGCGCCAGGAGTTATTGAGAAGCTTTGCAGGTGGAAACAGGTGTTGGTAAACTGTTCCGTGCGAATGTAACAATTTATCGTCGTAGTCTCAAATGTTTATGTTAAACAGGTATTATCGATCCGTCGATTGTTACTTTTTATGCTTATGTTCCTATTTATTGTTTCAACACATGTTCATTGAGCGTAAGAACTGCCAGTAATGAACGGCATTTTTTGTCCATCCCTAGTTATGTTACACGGGATGTCTACAACATTGTTTCAACGGCTGGAATCAGACGCCCTCCTGTACGTACTGCTATAATCACACACAAATACCGTATAATTATAATATAAATTTTAGAGTCCACCGCTGTGGTCTCGAGGTAGCGTGCTGCCTTGTCATGCAGCGGACTCGGGTTCGATTCCTGGGCAAGTTTTTTTTCGGGGTTTTTCCTTACCTTTATAACAAATGTCAGGTAACATTGAGGCCCATCATCCATGGTGTGGAAAGCAACGGGAAGCTACCACACTTACAATTCCCTAGTAAAGCTGAAAAGCTTATTACGAAAATGTTATAATTGCAGTGAAAGACCTGCCCTAGGGCAGAACATTGTAAATAAAACAAGTTTAAAAAATATGTATATTAAATATGTGGAACTCAATAAAATAATTATGTAAGTTACAAAACCCATGAAAAATTAAATAATATTGGCTTTTTAAGAAACGATGATTCACAAAATTCTAGTCAGTGTTGGCGAAAACATAACCCAGGTTAGTTATCTCTAGTGTTTACTTTAAATTAAATATTTCAGATAAACCTCCCCCTCCTTCTAGGGATCGATTTTTTTTTATTTATGGAGAATAGCATTCTGGTTTTATTTAATAGCATATGTCAAATTTCATTGCGAAAACTCGAAACATGCGGCCGTTAGAGTGATTTTAAAAGTTTCATTTCAAACGAACCACCACTCCTAATGGTCCGATTTTTCTGGTTAGCGAACCCGATTTTATTTTTCTTATTTGCTAATATGCCGATTTCGGTCTCAAAAAAAACAAATGCGGCCGCTAGTGATCACTGATATATACACACACATAAATACATTTTTTGTTCCTAGTTAGTAGAATCGATGAGAATTTGTAACATTTATTTTCATGACAATAACCTTAGTAACTACAATCCTCTGGATTCACTAAAATAGTCAATTTATCTCTTAACAGCAGGTAATGACAATAATCATTTTACCTACTATTATAATTAGAGTCCGGGTGTTAGGCACTTAAAAAGTTCAAAATAGGCAGGCAAAAAGGCACTATAAATCATTAATATTGGCACTAAAAATCAAAATAGGCTTTTACTAAAAAAATGGACAACATAAAATTTTACAGCCTTTCGTAAGGAATATAAACATATGCTATCAATATGCTTACGAAGATATAAGAGATGATTTTGGAACTTGTTTTGCCTTTTTACAAAGAGCATACTTATGTTTTGCAGTGTGTACGTGCTGCGAAACATGGCACTTTTACGCGCAATTCACTGAAATTTTACACACTTTGCAAAATAATGTCACTTGAGAATATTTCCGCACTGTAAATCATTAATATAGGCACTAAAAATCAAAATAGGCTCTTACAAAAAAAATGGACTACAACATAAAATTTTACAGCCTTTCGTAAAGAATATAAACATATGCTACCAATATGCTTACGAAGATATCAGAGATGATTTTGGAACTTGTTTTGCCCTTTTACAAAGAGCATACTTATGTTTTGCAGTGTGTATGTGCTGCGAAACATGGCACTTCTTCGCGCAATTCACTGAAATTTTACACACTTCGCAAAACAATGTCACGTGAGAATATTTTCGCACCAAATTCTTTCACGAAATTGGTCAGTTTGTCTTTTACTGTTTTACTCTTGACCTTTCTTTAGGCATCGTAAACAACTATTCTAAAGCGGGTCGCACAACTTTGTCGGAAGCACCTGTCTGTGAACGAGGATTAGAGACTGAATTCAGTGTTATCAACATCAAAAATAATATCGCCACTCAATTAAAGGTTACTATGCAATGGTATATGTCATGAAGTTTGTCCATTTCAATCAATTTCATTGAAATACTAAGTTAATTTCGAGAAAAAATGGCATATAGGCATTTATAGGCATTGTAAGCTGATATAGGCATTTATAGGCATTGCAAGCTGAAATAGGCATTTATAGGCAAAATGAACTTCATGGAAAACAGCTCTAGGGTCGTCGGTATGAACTTATATGAAGTCACTTTTACAATATCTATAATAAATAACTATAGGCATTTTCCCTAACATCCGGTCTCTAATTATAACAATCAGTGACGCTTTAGTTCCAAGTTACTAAGCTTTATATTCTAATGAAACACAAAACACGCTATCAAAACATAAAATACAGGTTCAACATCGTAAAATGCACTATAATGATGATATCGTATAACCACATACATAAATTCTCCTTGACTTTATAGGCTAAATAGTTGCATCTTGGACTGCTTTTAAAACGTTTCCTGATAGCCGTAAAAGTCACTTCCTCCGCTCATTTTTACTTAAATTCACATATGAAACTAGCACCCAAAATTGCAGAATATCACAACATTGTATTTTTTTTCTCTCTCTCCAAAGCACACATTACTCTTTCTCTAAATATATCGTTTCCTCAATAAATGCATTTAATTAAATATACTAAATATATAACATATACTAAAATACTCTGAACGTAGGTAAAATATTATATACAACACGTAACAAAATTAGGTTTAATAACTCGCTGCTCTTAGAACACGACCGAAGAGCATCTCGTTAACTAAACCTCTACTCTTGTAACTAGCCGTATAAATAACTACTAATATGGATCTTAGGGACCAAAGTTGAGTGAAGTATGGTGGACAGAAGTCAAGTTTGTTGTTGAACCTGCAATATTTGCAGGTCAGTTAATCAACAAGTTAACAAATGAGGGTTAATAAGTTAAATGTTTTAATCTCGCGTCCAGACGTAATGATTACCGGTTTTTTCTCCTTGTGTCGCCCGCCTGAAAGCCCCTATATGTATGTGTGTATGTGAGAGATTTTATCACGTGCTGTTCCCACGACCTTACAGCTTTGCTTTTCTGTGTGCAGCGGTGTCGGCGGAGGGTATGGAGGTCCTCAGTCCACTGGCGGGGGGATGAACGCCGGGGGAGGCGCGACCGGAGGGGGCCCGGGAAATCCGGGGGTGCAAGAGGGTGGTGGACCTCAACAATACCACCCTTCCTCTTCGGCATTGAGCGCTGCCGCGATGGTAGCTGCTGCGACGGCTACCGCCACCGCAACGGCGAGCGTGGTGGCGCTACAGGAGCGACAAGAAATGAATTCCCAGTTCAGCCAGGTCAGTCACATGTACAATTATCCCTTTTTTGTTTTGATGTTTTGTTTATTTATTTATTTATTTATTTATGAGCTTCTAGCCTTGCCTACCAGCTTCAATATTATTATATTATTGCTTATTTAACAGATTTCACATCTTGTATCCAATAAATCTAGTATCCCTTTTTGTTTTGATGTTTTATTTATTTATTTTGAGAACTTCTAGCATCAGTTGCCTACCAGCTTCAACAGTATTATATTATTTATTTAACAGATTTCACACCTTCTTGTACCCAATTAATCTATTATCATTCTCCTCCACTTTTCTCTGTAATTCCTGTCTCTATCCTTTTATTCACATGGTGCTTAAATTACTATCAAAGCCACCATATTTTTGGGTGTCCTCTTTTTTTTCTACCAGATGTCATCCATTATGTTTTTCTTGGGAATCTGTCTTGTGTCATTCTTTTTGCATGACCAAACAATTGTAATTTTTTTATATCTACAATAATTTAAGTTGAACATACATTTTTTAAATTACAATTTTCTTCTTCTTCTTCCTTCCAAGTATTAGGCCAAGGCCTGTTACGATCCTATAGAAAATTTTCCCTCCAGCGTTTCATAGGATCTTCGTCCTCTTGGTATATAATTATAAACAGCTTTGGGGATCTGATTTGAACTCATTCTTTCAAGATGGTGTTTCCAATTTAGTTGGTACTGTTAATATATTACAATTTTCTTATTTGATGTATATAGAAGCTCAGCTGAACGCTTCCAAATATTCATTTCTGCACAGTTTTATTTATTTGGTCTCAATTTTAATTTGATTTATATTATTATATTATCCTCTAGTATTCAGATTTGTACTAGAGCATGTTATCAAATCTTTAGAGGATGAAGAAGGTGTACAACTAAATAGTATTAATAAGCTTTTGATATATGCTGATGATGTAGAATTATTAGGTGGTAGCGATACTAAGGGCCAACACACATATTTTATTGAATAATACTAAAGAATTGGGGTTGGAAGTAAATATCAACAAAACTAAATAAGGTCACACGTAGAAATGCATTATTTAATGGAAATGGACAGTTAATGACAAATGCGGGAAATTTTAAAGAAGTGGCTGAATTGTGATAAATAGAAACAATAATACCAAAAGGAATGAGATGCAGAAATAAATTACCTGTAGGTTTAATTCTGGAAATATGTTTCTCATCCCAACTTTTCTCAAAAGTTTAACTGAAAATATATAAAACTGTTATTCTTGTAGTTTTATTATATGGATTCGAAACATGGACTCTTACTTTAAGGGAGGAGAAAAGATTAAGAATATTTGAGAATAAAGTGCTAAGGTAAATTTTTGGACCAAAGAGAGATAGATGAATTAAGACTACATAACAGTAAGCTATATGATCTTTATGGAAAACTAGATGTAATAGTCTCATACTGATTTGGGAAGGTCATATGGCATGGATTATGTATGAAAAAAGGGCATGGAAACTCCTTGTAGGAAAACCAGAAGAAAATTGTCCAGTAGGTAAGCCAATAATGAGGTGGAAGAATAACATTAACCATGATTTATGAGAGATTATACAGAGATTATACATTAGTTCAGGATAGGGATGTGTGGACAGCTTGTCACATGGTTATGAACCTATGGGTTTGATAGTAGCAGCATATTGTATATTATTATTATTATCATTATCATACTGTCTACATATTGTTATGATATATGTTGGATTGAGAAAACGAACTATAATGGCTTGGGGATCCGATATGCTGACTACATCACCTATACACTGGCTGGATGATGTCTGCCTTGGTGATTAACATATGTGGATGTGAGTCTGGCTGGTAGACCTGTCTTGCCAAGGAGTTTTGGTTAGTTACAGATTTTCTAAACCATGCACTGTTACTTAATATATTTACACACTTATAATATCAAGGGATATAGCAGTATCAATTCAGGGGTACTTCAAACTGGAACTCAGGTAGTTTTTCATAAGTTGGGTAAATATGTCACCATTATATTCCAGACACAAAATTAGGTCATTGTCGGTTGAAAATGAGAGATCCTTCTCTTGAAAACTAGTTCCCGTGTTTAAAGAAACATAAAATATGAGGTAAGATGTGAAAAAATTACTCATTAATTTACGGAAGAGTCAGTTTGTGTACAATAACCACTTTTAACTTAAGCAGGTTGTCAAGCAGTTGGGGAAATCTTGAAACCCAGGAATAAGTCAGGAATTTGAAAGTAACTGAGAAAACCGGGAAATAGACAGGAATTCATAAAGCAATGTGCATTTATCTTGTATTCAAATCAAAAGAATCACAATTGTTAAATCAATTCTAAAAATACATATAGATATTAGAATATTTCTTGGAACAAATGTTTATGAGACTATAGCATACGTTTCGCGGAGTCAAACTGCTGTTCTAAATAAATGCCAGCCCTTGCCAACACTATATTGTATTACAAAATAATACTTAAGCAGATGTAGTTGAATAAGGCAGATTAACTTGGATTCTAAGCAGTAAGCTTATTGAACACACAAATTTTTTAACATAACTCTCGACGAGTGTTTTCGCTCAGTCTTTCACTTTTCATATACAATTGATCAATTCTTCCTATTATTAATATTTTATTGAAATCTTTACAAATTGTCAAATGATCAAAAAAATAAGATATGAATAAAATAATTTTAACGTGAGACATTGTAATACTTTATGGTAACATATTTCATGTTCAGATAATGAAAAAAATTATAAATTATTTTTATATTCTTATTTAAGCCCTTACCATAAAATTTTTTTTTTCACTTACGGGACATTCCATACAAAATCGGCAAAAAAATTGTGAAAATTGAACTCACATCTATAAAAGTTTACCATTTTTTTTTACAGTGAAACTTTGATATACTGAATATCTGAACCGAATTTCAAGTCTTCGCTTGGTGTAATTAAAGAGTAATAGAGCTGTCAATTTATCGTATTGTTTTAAATAGTCTCTTTTATAAAATACATTTCTCGAAGTATGGCTATTCCCTCAACTTGAAAAGATAGTCACATTATAGATGATTTTATGCTCTATCGCTTGAAAATTAGTACCTTAATATTTTACGTTTTTCTGAAGGGCGTAAATGCAATTAATATGCAATTGACCTTTCTCACCAAAAATTTTATAAAATCAAAAAATGCCACATTATTACCTGAACACCAGTTAATTTTTTGTAATTAGTATTAAAGTGGAGTCTTGAAAAAACTACCAAAAATAATTATTTTTCGTAAAATCCCCTATGTATAGACTGCCCGCAATACCTTTCGCGTGAGTAGACATCGCTCGCTCGTACAAACAATGACGGAGCTACTTGGTAATAGTCCTTTGCGCACTTACAAATATTTTTATTGTTATTATCATTACATTATTTTTATTATCATTATTACAATTATTACATCATCATCGTGGACGAGTGGTTACTCTGCACGCCTCCGATTCCGAGGTTCGCGGGTTCAAACTCGATAGGAATCAATGGCATTTTAAAGACGTAACAATTCTGAATGTAGCTTTCTCCAGAAGGAAGGAAATCCGTGAGTCCCGTGTCGTAAATTTATGGTACGTAGGAGAATCTCGCGTTTGAAATAAATTGCTACATAATAAACGTCATTAAATATAACAATGTTTATTGATATATTCAGTAGGCGGTTAATTTTGTGCTGAGTTTGGCTAATGTATAGTTTAATTTAAATTACTAAGCACCTACGCATTCAAGCTGGTAGGCCTATTAAAAATATTTTCTAGAGAGTAGTTTTGTAATGTGTTGTAATATTTTGTACTTGTACCCTGCACCAATGTCTGATGTTGAATATTGCAAGTAAAGTTAAGCTATCGATAATAATTTATAACAATTTTCATGCTGTTACAAGTAATATTTAAGAGGTATAAATATACAGCCGGTGGAAAGATGAAGACCATCTTCACTAGGTTTACCGTACAGACCACATGGCCTAAAACGAATTTGTTCATGATGATGATGAAATATACAGCATTTTATTGGCTTGGTATCACTTGATCTTGCATCCCCTACTCATGACATATCTAAGATGATATTAAAATGCCGATAATATTAGCTTTTATTATATAAGCTAAATTATAGTATTTAATTTAATGTCTAAACTTCCCATTATTCTCCTTTTATAACACAAAATGTATATCTCTAAGATTATTCTCTCATTCCAGAAACATTTAAGAAATTGTAAAATTATATATTAACACATAATAAACTATTGTATACTAATATATGCATAATTAAAATTATATTTAACTTCTAACTCACCATTCAGTCTTTGTAGATCTGCAAACTTGTTAGTTAAAAACAATAAGATATTATTTTTAATTTCACTGAGACACTTAAAATGACGAGATGCATTAAACAAACACACTGATGTAAATCAACTGTCTAGTTGTCTAGTATGTAATCTGAACTTGAGAATTGTTGATGTAAAAACAGATGTTTAAGGAAGACTTGCTGACATTGCATTATTATCGTTTAGTAGGAAGTGTACGAGTATTAAAACATTCGGTTTTATTTGGAAGTGATATCTTATAACAATACTATTTCGTCAATGTTATCAGGGTACAATACAATACACTGAATAAAAAGTTATTTTAAGACTGTAATTAGTAATTATAACATAATAAAAATTTATACCAGTTTATTCAATTAATGACGAAATAGTTATATAATATTACATTTAAACTGTAATGAAAAATTTGTAACAAAATAAATAATTTGTTTTAAGAAAGGACTGAAGATTACGAGTATTTGAGAATAAAGTTCTTAGGGAAATTTTTGGAATCAAAAAGAGATGAACAGACAGGTGAATGGAGAAAACTACATAATAGTGAGCTACATGATCTGTATAGGAAGCCAGATATAATAAAAACAGTTAAGTCTCGGAGGCTGCGGTGGGCAGGAAATGTGGCATGTATGGGGGATGAAAGAGGTGCTTGGAAATTTCTGGTAGGAAAACCGGAGGGAAAACGCCCAGTTGGAAGACTAAGAATGAGGTGGGAGAATAACATTATACATGATTTGAGGGAAATAGATTATACAGGGGATAATTGGAAAACGTTAGCTCGAGATGGGATGTATGGAGAGCTTATGTCCGCGCTGCAATGAACCTACAGGTTCCACAGAGCCAGTGAGTGAGTTAGTTATAAATAATTTGTTTAATAATTCACAGTAAACGTAAGTAACAGAGCTCTTTACTTCTCACTTCAGCAATAAAATTTGATAAAAAAATATCTACTGCGTAAGAATTAAAATATCGCCACTTTTATAAATTTACGGTACTGTTCCATTAAGCAGAACATATAATAATCTACCGTATTCGATTTAATGGCACTTGAAAAAGTCACTGATGAAGCTCTTTCAATAAAGTACGCGCGCGACTTTGGTCGTGAAATGAATCTGCTGCGCCGTGGACCAGCGAGTTTTTTTTTACGAAAATAGAATAAAAACATTTATATTGTCTGAACTATTCAACTCTCCAAAAAGGTAATTGCTGGAAATTAATCCTTATTACGTGAGTAGTATCCTGTATTTTTTCCGTTTTAATTTTTTGATATGTACTGCAGTAAACCGCCATAAAACAGAAAATTGACACCGAAAATAAAAATATCCTAATTATAAAAATAACACCCTTAAACTACATGATATCAACTATATAAATATGTTTGAAACAAATTTTTGTTGTTTACTGTTTCAGAAATATCAGTTAGTAAACGTTTTAGTTTATCATATTTACGATAATTTTATATCATCATAACTACGAACCTATAAATGATAAAAATTAAATTTCTGTATTAATACGTTTATAAATGTATTCACTATATTTAGGGATACATAAAATTAAAAAAATAAATTGCAAGATTTTTTGCTGTCCGATTTGATATGGATTGTCCCTTACATGTATTAAAAAAAGATTTTTACAAAATTAACTCTACTAGAATTAATTAAATTTAGCGCTAAAGTAAACCAGGAATTATTTTTGATGCCATGAAAAAACCGGGAAATAGTCAGGAATTTCACATTTGTAATTTGCTGGACATCCTGTTAAGTTTGTAGTGATTTAAAGTCAAATGGTAAGCCAAATGGTGACGTTTGTACATAAAATATAGTAAGAAGAATGATGGGACACAAAAAGGCAGTTTTGGTACAAAATGGACAAGAGACATTTTAAAAATGAGATCCTCATTTATGTGTGGGCATATATATATGAATGAGACGTCCCGTGCCGTAGCCGAGTGGTTAAGGCAGGAAGCCTTGGCGTAGAGCTACGGGACTTGCACTGGTTCGGGTCTCCATGGGGGAAGAAATTTTCTCATGGTATTTCGTCCAGTATGGGACCGGTGCCCACCCAGCATCGTGATGCATTTGGGTAGCTACAATAAGTAGCGGCTCCAGGTTGAGAAAACCAGCTATAACGGCTGGGGGACTCGACATGCTGACCACGTCACCCCTACACTGGCTGATTATCATCTACCTCTGTGATTGACACATGTGGATGTGAGGCCAGCAGCCGGCTGGTAGGCTAAGGGCCTTGTAGGCCTGTCGCGCCAGGAGTTTATATATATGAGACATGAAAAGGAAAATAAATGCCTGAACTGGGATTTGAACCCAGACCTTTGAATTGATGCTTCTGTGTGCTACCAATTATGCCATATAGATAATCCTAGCGCAAACACTTATTTTTCTTTATATGTAAATATATATATATACGTATATATATATATTCTATCCATAGTCATTTTTGGAGTGTGGTAGGTAGGATTGATGAAAATTTGTAAACAAATTTTGAAAAAAAATTTCATAAGTACAACCCCAATAGCTACATTCCTTCAGACTTTGCTACACAGAGTGAATTTGCATTAGATACAAAGAGATACAGATAATCTTAATAATTTGAAAATGATATTTTCTTTAATATCTTGTAAAAAGGAGAAATTTTGCTATGATGGAAATGTGAGATTTTATTTCTGTCAGCATTCAATGGAAAGGAAATTATCACATTCTAAGTTCAATGAGTAATCAGTGTCAAGGATAATAGCTTCAGCCAGTTGGCGAGAACAGACATAAAAAAATATTAATTATGATAAGAGCTTAATGAAACATTCAGCTATTTCATGGTCAGCTAGTCATAAATAATGATGAATATCAATATTGAATAGTCCCACGCCATAGCAAAGTGGTTGAAGATATGATACCTTAGTGCAGAGCTATGGGACTTGCGCTGGTACCAGTCTCCATAGAAGAAGAAAATTTTTCATAGAATTTCAGCCAGTATGGGACTGGTATGCACTCAGCATCATGAGAAATTTGGGTAGCTACAGTAAGTAGCAGCTTCTGGTTGAGAAAACTAGCTATAATGGCTGGGTGTCCCGACATGCTTATGACCCTATATTGGTATGATCATCCATCTTTGTGATTAACACATGTGGATTGGAGGCCAGCAGCCAGCTATCAGATCAAGGGCCTTCTATAGTAAAATGTATGTATGAAGGCAGTCATGTTTATGTAAGTTCTGTGCATCTATGTCATGCTTTCAGAGAGGCAATTGCCTGTATTCAACTATTGTACGTTAAATGAGGCAGAATGCACTGACTAGAGTACATTTGAGTAGCAATATGTCTTCTTGATGTCCAAGACCCTCCTGTTCCACTTTGTTTGTGCCGAGAGCTATAGGTCTATTACACTATGGAGTTCTTTAAACGTACATTATAGATATCTCAGCCTGGTTTGAGTCTGTACACCCAGGACTGGCTCGACCAATGATGCAATACTTATATTCTTATGTCTACAGATGCTTAGTGAATAAAAAGTGTTTAGCTCATTACTTCAAAGAGGTAGAGAATTAAGGTATAACTTGCATGAGAAAGGATAATCAAATTTTTCTTACCAGAAGTCTCTTATGAGCCTGGAAATCTTTCTACCAGAGCCTTATCCCTTGGAGTTTTCCATCCCAAAAAGTCCATTGACCTCGGCCCGGTTTGAACACGCGACCCTATAATCCCCCTCATAGTACAACAGCCCAGAAATCCCTTGACTACCAGCCCACTGTTGGCCTGACACCCACATGTGTTAATTAAGATATTCAGCCAGTATAGGAAACACATGGTCAATATGTAGAGTCCCCCAGCCGTTATAGCTGGTTTTTTCCAACCTGGATTCACCTTTTTATTGTAGGTACCCAAATTCCTCACGATGTTGTATAGGCACCGATCCCATACTGACCGAAATTCCAAGAGAAAATCGCTTCCCTCATGGGGATTCGAACCAGAGCAAGTCCTGTAGCTCTGCGTCAAGGCATGATGTCTTAAACTGTTCGGCTACGGCGTGGCATAATAATAATAATAAAAATAAAAGAATGGTGATACTACTACTACTAATGATACTAATAATATTATAAGACATTTTTTCTTTCGAGACTTAGGTGCTCTCTGCCTACACGGGAGAGTTACACATGTTTTCGGATAGATGCCATTGAATGGCCCGGAGTCAGCGTTCTGCTTCATGTGACATCTAGAAAACCAAGGTAGTAGTAGGATGGGAAAATTCAGTAAATTTTGCTCAGATGCCTTTTTATTCAGGCTTAAAGAACTTTTACGAACCCGAAAATCTTCAGACGCGGGACCCACGGCTGAAAGTCCCTCCCGGAGGACTTGCTTCCTTGGATTTTTCAATCCTTAAAAAATCCATCGACCCCGGCCGGGTTTGAACCCGCGACCCTCGGGGCCAGAGGCAATAATAATAATAATAATAATAATAATAATAATAATAATAATAATAATAATAATAATAATAGAAGAATGGCGATTGATGCTGAATGAGGGTTCTTAATATTTAATTATGGAAACAAAAATCAAAATACATATGCTACAATTTTCTGGTGAAAATATGTAGTGTTATAAAAACACATTAATGCAGTAATTGATACGTCGCAGTTAACAGGAGAAAAACATTCCAAGCTATTTCACGCTTTTGCGATCGAATTTCGTAATAATCATCAGATACTGTATAAATGACTACATAAGCAGTTGCTTATCTTCTTGATGTTGGCAGTTGACTTTTGCACACGTGCCTTAACGATAATATTGTTCTGCTTTTATCAGTTCTCTGCGATAATTGCTCCCTCTGCCGGCGCACAAACCAACACTCAACGTATATTTATCAGTTTAGTTAGTTTTCTTTGCGGATCTGAACAGAGAACTAAATTTTAAAAATTCTAGCCAAAAAGAGCACCTATTACCAGACATTATTTTTGTATCTGTTATATCATTATCATTATTTCTAATTGTTATTCATAGTACGTAAATGTTTAAAGCATATTATCCAATTTCCGAATTATGAAGGAATGTTGTTATTGAAGTGCTTCTCGTGTAAATATATTTATTTTTTATAAATCTTCAGCAATCCGACTTACAATTAGTAGACACCGAAATAACCATGACAAAAATTATATGAGTGTTCGTGTGTCTGATGTAGTGGCAACAATTTAGTTTTTTTTCGCAACTAAACTCAGCATATAACAAATAAGATAAATAAGGTCGGATTCGTTAACCAGCGAAATCCGATCATTAGGAGTGGGGAGAATTCACCTGATCATCTGAAGCGACCCACCTAGCGGATTCACTCTAGGAACAAGGGTTTACGTAAAAAAGCTACAATTTAAAAATAGCTCTCGTGACCATCATGTATGTTTTCTTGTAAATTCGATTTAATTAACAAAATGCGGATATGTTCCTTAAACCTGTATAACTGAACTTTCTGACGATTTTTTTTTCGAATTCATTTTGACTGAAGGCGTTATTGTCCTATTTCACTCCCAATCTTTTGAAATGTTTATCGACATAAAATTACATTGTTCATTTAATAGTAATCATTGACGTCAAGATTCAAAGCTCGTCTTGAAAGTACCGCTAATTTTGCTGATAGACTTCTTATTATAGGTTTAAGGTCTTGTATGTTACATGGCTTCCCTTTCGAAGAAAGCCTTACGCTCTGGGGGGGTGGTGGAGGGAGAAATAAAAATGTATCCCTGTTTGAATTCCCGAACCTCGGACCTACAGCCGAACGTGGCATTCACAATGCACTCAGCATCAAAATATTTGCAGGAACTCCGAATCCCTCGGAAGTGGAATTTTTGGTCGGATTTTTCTTGTTTATGGAATCTTCCTTTCGTTAATTAAATTGTATCGAAGATATTCTCCGAAAAATAAGCGAAATCCGAACATTTAGGAATCGGGTTTTATCTGAAAACCGTAATTTAAAAATCACTTTATTTTCTTGCAACTTAACCGAATACATGTACTATTTAAACATCTAATATATCCAAACTTTTAGAAAAAATGAAAAGAAGCGCTTTGATATTATTTTGACAATGGGAGCTGGAGATATAGATATATTAATTATTCCTACAAAAGAATGGTTGTATAAACAATATGGATAAATAAATGAAAAGTAACAAAACATTCATTATCAATATTGTATTATATTGTATGTACCCGGTTAGAAAACAAATATAGCGGTCGCTAGAACGATTTTTTAAATTTCGACTTTTAGGTAAAACCCACTTCTAATGGTCTCATGTCGATTTTTCGGAGAATATTTTCCCCATTTTATTTAAATGACATATACCGAGTTTTGCGAAAAACTGAAAATCACGGCCGCAAGAGGTTTTTTTTTTAAATTCGCTTTAGGTAAGGATTTTTAAATGTTTCACTTTAGGTAAACGCCCGCTCTTAGTCTAATGGTCGATTTTTCCTGGGCAACGAACTTATTATTTATCACTAAATGCCGAGTTTGGTCCCGAAAAAAATTGCGACCGCAGATATATATATATATATATATATATATATATATATATATATATATATATAAAAATTTTCGTTGTAATAATTTTCGGTGTCTACTAAATAGGATCGATAATTTGTAAAAAAGAAAATAAATATTTTAATGAGAACAACCTCAGTAGCTACACTCTTTCGTAATTCGCTCATACTAAAACTGGAGTGTTGTGATAGGATTTTGCAGAAAATTCTAATCCGTATCTTTCGATTTCCACCTCTCGCTAGGGATCATTACAGATATCTGCGCATGACATTGCTGATGGTGGCGGGGGAGGATATTCCAATTCAGTGGTGTCTCTCTTCTCTTTACGTAATTTTACGTATTTTGGAGAAAATTGTTTTTGAAGCATGATGCTCATCTGTTTAGTAATTGGTTCCGTACGGTAAAATACAAGAGAGCCTGAAGAGTAGTGACTTATCAGTACTACATATGGGTTGCCATGGAAACCCAGCGACGTCACAGAAACCGAAAATCGTTGACGTCATTTTGCTGCCATGGCAACTGCAGGACGCGTAGCGATGTTGCCGGTTATAGTCGCGTTACAGTACGTCGTAAAATGATTGATAACGATCTGATTTTTCACTTTGAACTTCTTCTCATGTGGGAGTTGAAAATAAATTCAACACTGTTATATATCTAAAATACTTATCGCGATTTTTCGTTTAAATTTGAGTCTTCTCTTCTATATTCCTTTTTTTATTTTACGCTCATAAAGAGTTCAAGGAACTTACGACGAATTATATTTGAAGAGAAAAATTATACGCTCAGACAGGGTTTGAACCCAGAACCTTCTGCACACTAGGCTAATGCTCTACCAAGTGAGCTACCTGAGCAATTCAAATCTAAACGCAAATCTTTCTCTTTTATACACTGTTAATTCACACGATTGGAGTTGCTCAGGTAGAGCATTCACCTAGTGTGTGAAAGGCCCTGGGTTCAAACCCCAGACTGAGCATATAATTTTTCTCTTCAAATTCAATTTATCCATCATTGAGATGTATGAAATGAATAATAAAAACATTGTAATAAATTGTCACGAAATTGCATATAATTATGTTTTGCATTCAATATTTAAAATGCTACCTAATGATTCTTAGCTTACCTATGGGCCTTCGTCTTATATTTTACAAATTTTTTAGCGATTTTCGAAGAATTGTAGTTACTGAGATTGTTCTCACAAGAATACTTTTTTTTTTAAATTTTTTATCCGATTCAAAAATGTGACCATGACAAAAATATTATATACACATACTTGGGTATCTATTACTGCTCTACCGGGCCACATTATTTTTTTCTTAGCCAAATCTTGGGATAAAGGTAAAGTGATCCCACTACAGACCTCAGGAGGCCCTTGGGGTAGTAGGAGGTTAAGGCTCCCACTTTTCCTAGACAATCGGCACTTGATGTCAGCTAGGTTGTCAGCCCTGCGTGACGGACGCCTTTACCCCCAGTACAAGCGTCTGGTACTCATTTCCGTTAGAGGCTGGGTCGACCACAGGGCCATAGTGCCGCCAGAGGGTTTGGGTCAGTTTAAAATTCCTGACTCCACCGGGACTCGAACCCTCGACCTTCTGGTTTGTAATGCAGTGCCTTAATCACTACGCTATGGCATGCCCCGCCAAACTTGGGATATAAAAATTAATTAAAACAAAATAAGGCAGAGTTTGTTACACAGCAAAATCGGACCATTAGGAGTGGGGGTTCACCTAAAGTGAAAATTTAAGAGTGGGGGTTCACCTGAAACAAAAATGTTTAAATCAGTCTAACGGCCGAAATTTTAGATTTTTCACAACAAACCTCGATATATACTTTTTAAATAAATCGAGAAAGGCATCTTCCAGAAATCAGCAAAACCCAACCATTAGAAAGAGAGAGGAAGTTAATTGAAATCCTTAATCTCTCTAGCTGCTGCCATATTTGTTTACTCACAACATAATAGGATACATACGATTTAATCAACAAAAGAAAGATATTCCATAAACCAAAAAAATCAGATTATAAATTTGACTTGCTGAAGAATTTTCATACTTTACACAGTTTCTTCGTGATGGGCTTTATTTGTGTTTACTATTTCAACAAATGCTTTTTACTATATCAGTTTTGGTCTTCCTCTTTTCTTATTATCTTGACTATTTAACTCGTGCCCCAAATGTTAGTCAATGACCAATCACGTTTCAATGAATTTTGTTTTACAACCAATGACAGTCATATTTCACCTCACTCTTTATCAATTTCTCGTTATCAGCTCCTGCTTTTGTAATGAAGAAAGCTCCTCCTTTTAATATTCTGAACAGGTCAGAGCATTATTTTTCTCCAACAAATATATTAAATATAGCATATGCTGAACAGATTCCTTCATTTTACTGAGTTGTTTACTAAAAAATAAATGAATGACCTATAATGATTTTTGAGTAAACAGCTTAATTTTATTCATTAGTCCTAACAATAGTTACATAGTCCTGATTTGGAAATTACTCAAGACATTACTTATGATAATTCAAATATAAAGCTGTATTTTCAATTGATATAATGCTTTTTCGTCCATTGCTGTGGTCTCGAGGTAGCGTGCTGCCTTATCAAGCAGCAGGCCTGGGTTCGATCCCCGGTCAGGGCAGTTTTTCTGGGTGAGGTTTTTAACGGGGTTTTTCCTCACCTGTAAGACAAATGTCAGGAAAACTTTAAGGCCCAAACGGTCCCCGAAATCATATGGCCATCATCATCATCATCCTTCACCGGTGTGGAAAGCAACGGGAAGCTACCACACCTACAATTCCCTAGTAAAGCTGCAAGCATACCATGAAAATGCTATGAGTGCAGTGAAGGACCTGCCTTCGGGCAGAATTACTATGGATGGATTGCTTTTTCTTAAAGTTGTGATCTATCTGATCATTTCTTTGTGTTGCTCCCAATGGACTAATTGTTACCACACTTCCTTCTTATTTTCACGGGTTCTATCTCGGCTGGGATTGATGGATTTTTTTAAAAAGAAGCCTGAGTATGGCTTCCTTTGAAAGGGAATTATAACTGTGGTCTGATGTCATAGATTTACAGTACATAAAAGAACTTTAATCCAGAAGCCTCTGAACAAGATCTGTCTGCCCCTTCTTGCCCACCTATGAATTGTGGTGCTAATGTCCTGAACTTTTTTAGAGCATAATTAAGATCAACATAGTAGTGGGATCTTTTTTTTAGTAGCTGTTGAATGAGTGTTAAATAAAACTTATGTCACTGAAAAGTGAATTTCCACATTGATTCTTCATATTCTCTCTCCTTTTTCTATACGATGTTTCCATATTCTTTATGTATCAACTTACTTAGCCACCTCTCTATTCTCCCAGATTTTTTCGTCAATGATTGTTGTCCATTCTACTCCTTGTCTATAGTTTTTCCCATATCTGATCTAAAACTCCTTAGTGCGACAACCTAGAAGGCCAGTTGCTGGCTTCACGTCCACATGTGTTAATCACAGCTGTATGATCATTCAGTCAGTGTAGGGGTGTGACATGTCAGGTCCCCCAGCCACTATAGCTTATTTTCTCAACCTGGAACTATTACTACTTATTGAAGCTAAGCTAATTCCCCACAATGCTGAATTGGCATGATCCATCATCATCATCATCATCATCATCATTGGCGTGATGGTCCTTTTAGTTTGACCCTAGCCTCCCTCATAACAACCATCCATTCTCTTCGGTCAATGGCCTTATTTCTCCAATTTGTTATGCCAATCTTCTGTAGGTCCACCTGTACGTCATTCATCCATCGTAACCTAGGCCTCCCAACCTTTTTCCTTCCATTCAGCTTAGCATTTGATATCATCCTGTGCAAACGTGTCTCGTTCATTCTGCAAATATGGCCCAACCACTCGATATGTGTAACTTTAATATCTATAACTATATTGTTATCTTCATATAGGTCATATATTTCATATATATTTATCTTTAATGCCAATCCTTTAATATTGATTCATAATTACAAAGAAATAAATGTTATCTCAGTCAAAACATAAATTTATTAAGTCGACGTTTGAATCTCCTTATGTGAGATCATTTTCAAGACATGGTTGTTTATAAATTTATGACACATAGTTACCATCACCGGGGCATGCCGTAGCGTAGTGGTTAAGGCACTGAGCTACAAGCTGGAGGGTCAAGGGTTCAAGTCCTGTTGGGGTCAGGATTTTTAAACTGACCCAAACCCTCTGGCGGCACTATTGCCCTGGGGTCGACTCAGCCTCTAACAGAAATGAGTACCAGACGCTTGTTCTGGGGTAAAGGCTGCCGTCACGCAGGGCTGACAACCCGGCTGACATAAAGTGCCGATTGTCTAGAAAAAGTGGGAGCCTTAACCTCCTACTACCCCAAGGGCCTCCGGGCCTGTTGTGGGATCATTTTACTTTTTAGTTACCATCACCAAAACAATTTTAGTTTTTTTTATATATACAAATCTAAATAAATAAATTTTTAAAATTCCAATTTATAATTAAAAATAAATTTATATTTTGACTGAGATAACATTTATTTCTTTGTAAGTATGATTATTAATTACTCTCAGTGAAAAGTATTAAAAAAAATTTTATATTGATTCTTACATTAGAAATGTAGATGATATAAGAACATTGATGTGCAGCAAAAATATGAAGTTTGAAAAAAATTTGTCCATTTTAGATGCAGAGTGTTCCGCAGCATGGTATGCAAGCCCAGCAATATGGCAGTAGTTACGGTGGACAACGAGGACATGGGCCTATGGGTATGGGCAACCCAAACAGTGCAATGACGACAATGGGGAACATGGGCATGGGAACAATGGGAGGAGGAATGAATGGAATGAACCCCATGAACACTATGGCCAATATGGGGATGATGGGACAGAATGGTGGTATGCATGGGAACATGATGGGAGGAATGGGACCAGGATCAATGGCTCCAGGATCTATGGGACCTGGAACAATGCCAATGAACAAAATGGGGATGCAGGTAAGATTTCATAGAATTTAATGTTTTCAGACTTTTCTTATGGATTTCATAAGAACTAAATTAAGTTATAAATCTTTGTCCACTCATCATCTTAATATAATAGCCCAACGATTTAACATGGAAATATCAACAACAAAATCTAAAGTTATGGCCTTTCATGGGAAATTCCCAGTAAGAAGTAAAATTTGTATTCAGAATTCAATATTAGAGCAAGTTAATTCATTTAAATACTTAGGATATAATCTAACTTGTAATGAGGTATGTGATATATCCTTTAAAATACAAAACTATAATAAAGCTTTAAGAATTATCAACCAAGTTTTTAAACCATCAAAAGTGCAGAGACACACAAGAATGAAAATCTATAAAATTCTCGCTAGACCCATAATCTGTTATGGCAGTGAAGCTTGGACCATCAGAACTCAGGATGATCGTCATATTACAGCCACGGAGATGAAATTTCTGCGACGAACTGCAGGTTATAGCCTTCTAGACCACCAAAGAAATTCAACAATAGCCAGAGAGTTAAACATTGTGCCTATATCTGAATACCTCCAAGACTATAGAAACAATTGGCTAGTCCATATTCAGCGCACGGATCGTCACAGAATACCAAAACAAATTCTTCACTACATTCCTCGAGGCAGAAGATCTGTGGGTCGACCTTTTCGGAGATGGCGGGAGACCGTAACGGGCCACTGGGCCTAATACTTTTAAATATCTTACCATTCAGTCTAAATTAATTTTTAAATACCTGAGGTTTGGCTGTTGGATACCTATACTGAGGTACATTTTTCTCATCTTCTGAAATAAATAAGAAAGTGAAATATTAATTACACATCATTATATAATAAAACTGCTTCAGCAATACGGGAGGCGTAAACATGGGAGGAAGAAGAATAAAGTGCATAAGATTTGCTGATGATATGGCTCTGCTAGCAGAAGATACAATGACACTGAGACACATGCTGATGGAGCTAAATGATAAGTGTGAGGATTATGGGATGAAGATAAATATAAATAAGACGAAGGCCATGATTATAGGAAAGAAACCAAGGAAGATAAACATGAGGATTAAAGATGAGGCCATTGAGCAAGTGAAGAGCTTCAAATACTTGGGTTGTACTATCAGTAGTAACATGAACTGCAGTCAAGAAGTAAAGCAGAGGATAGCAATGCAAAATAAGCTTTCAACAAGAAGAGAAGCATTTTCTGCAGACCTTTGGCAAAAGAATTAAGGAAGAGGCTAGTGAAGTGCTTTGTGTGGAGTGTAGCATTGTATGGTGCAGAGACTTGGACATTACGACGGAATGAGGAAAAGCGACTGGAAGCTTTTGAGATATGGAGAAGAATGGAACGTATAAAATGGACAGACAAAGTAAGAAATAAAGATGTGCTAGAGAGAATGGGTGAAAGAAGAACAATGTTGGAACTCATAAAGAAGAGGAAAAGAAATTGGATTGGCCACTGGCTAAGAAGAAACTGCCTGCTGAAGGATGCTATAGAAGGAATGGTCAACGGAAAAAAAGTTAGAGGCAGAAAAATACATCAGATGATAGACATATTAAAATAAATGGTTTGCATGCAGATACGAAAAGGAAAGCTGAGTTAAGGAAAGAGTGGAGAATGCTGAATTTGCAGTGAAAGACCTGCTCTTGAGCAAAACACTATGAATGAATATAATAAAAGTCTGCCCTAGCAGTAATATATTGAATGCTGGAAGGATTGAATTTGAATTAATACTTTTAGGAGTAACACAATGCAGTTTTATTTAACAATCATTAAAATAATGAATGCAGATATGTGGACTATATAATTTCAATAGTCAATCACAAACGTGCAAAATATGCTTTAAAACTTTTGAATAAAATTTACTATGGAAAAAAAAATCCAACATAAAATTTGGACCTGAAAAATTATTTTAGCTGTAGTAAAGTAATGAAAATTAGAAATGAAAAAAATAAATGAAGATAGAAAATAAGAATTTATCAGGCAAAATGCGGAGACTGAAAAAATCTATAGGAAAAACAAAAATAAACTTGAATATTCTTCCTGAAAGATAAATTATATTTGAAGAGAAAAATTCTCGCCTCGGTAGCTCAGTTGGTAGAGCACTTGGCCCGGAAAGCCAAGGGTCCCGGGTTCGAGTCTCGGTCTAGGCGAAAATTTTTCTCTTCAAATATAATTTATCTTTCAGTGAGAAATGTTAAATCAATAATAAAAACCATCGTTAGAAGCCTTACTAGGTTTATAAAGTAATGTTAAATTCCCAATAAATGTCTTCTTAACTAAGAAGCCGCCATTTGCAAAAGATAGAAGCAATGGTTTCAAAAGCATTTGGCGATAGGGAATTACAACGTATATAAGAGAAAAAATTGTGTCTAGATCGTAACTCGCCTCGGTAGCTCAGTTGGTAGAGCACTTGGCCCGGAAAGCCAAGGGTCCCAGGTTCGAGTCTCGGTCTAGGCGAAAATTTTTCTCTTCAAATATAATTTATCTTTCAGTGAGAAATGTTAAATCAATAATAAAAACCATCGTTGAATTTTCTTGATGGAATAAATATTGATTACATATTTATAAATTCCATATAAAATTACAGATGAATCAATATTAATGTTTTTGTTATAAATATTGTTCAGTGTTATGAAATTGATTGAACTTTTTTTGTGCGCAAAGATTTGATACACACTTGAAAAGAAAAGCACATGGTTTGTTTTATTCTTAAAATTAATAGGAAATGATATTTTATCAAGATACTGAATCAGTAATACATTTTGCTGGGACATGTTTTGATATCGCCCAGAAACAGAAACTGAATCACTTTCCCAGGTGAGACATATGAGGTGTGTATTACTGATTCAGTCTCTTGAACATTTGTTGCTCAGTAGAATGCATTAATTGATGTCAATATTTTGCAGGGGCCTGGACCTCAAGTGTATCCCCGAAGATTGGCACCTTACCCCAGCCCTGCAATGCACATGTCACAGAAACGACAGCAGCAGGGTTACCCTAACCCTGGCCCAGGGCCTCAAATGCAACCTGGTTTCTCGCCTGCGGGAGCTCCACAGGTACAAAGCCTATTAGTGAGTGTTACGTATACCATATTAATTATACATAGCTTATTTATATATAAAAAACATACCTTTCATCTTAATATTTAGTCTCTTTGCTTGCTGTAATAAAGTCTTTTTTTATTTATAGGTATCAATTTGTTTTCCATATCAGTCCTTTTTTATCCTATATGATACATGAGAGCTCTTAACTTTTTCTCATTCTCTAAGTAACATAAAATTCACTGTTATTGGTTTATGCTCATATTTTTAATCTTTTTTATTTGACTTCCTTAAAACTTAATGTTGCCATTGCAGACACTGAAAGAAGAATAAAATAAACATTTATTATTATTTTCTTTTATTATTCCGGCTTTTACAATGAATATACATTTTTCCGGTACCCATGTTCACAGTTAACTACACATTTGTTTCTTCCATTCTTGTCTGTTCATCCATATATCTTCTTCTATTTTCCATTCCCTCTTAGTTTCATTGATTCCCTGAATCCACGTAATATTTAGTCTGCCCTTCTTTTTCCTTCCCTGTGGTTCCCAATAAACATAAAAAATATAACATAGATGAGGAAATAGAAAATAACATTAGATATGACACAATGCCATGAAATGAAAAATAGAATTCATAAAACTACATATTATCATATATCATGAAATGATCTATCTCTGCCAAGGAAAATAAGTGATTTTTTAAGATTAGATGGCAACATTGTATAGATCTTAAAAACGTAACAATATCAGATTACTCTCAATTTGTTTTGTAAAAATGTAAATTATTTTATTTGAGTATCACATAAAACAAAATTTTAACTTTTTAATCAGTTTTGGTTTCATGTAAAGACCTAATTTGAAACCCAATAACATGTATTTCTTTCAAAATTGTTACAATCGACCTTGTACATACACAAGATAGATTATATTACTTTACACTCTAGAAGTCTGTTGACCACAAGAATAAACTTTTGTCATAATTCTACTGCAGGACTGAAGAATTAAACATATAAAACATAGCACTAACTTATTATTAATAAATTTAATTTATTTAACCCTTTAGGTGTCATGAGCCGATCAGATCGGCTCTGGTGCTCCTATCCATTACCTGCCAGACAATATACTTAAACTACTTGCAAAGCCAATCACATCGGCAGGTGTGATTTAAATCTCTGACACAAGAGACTTCACCAGTGGCATGCAGAGGGTTAAGCAGCAAGTTTGAATTTTAATACATGGCTGAGGAACATATGAACTTAAGTGATTATGAAGGAATATAATGACCCTTAGATGAAATATGTATTCAGTGTAATATCTCATAATAAATTAACAATATTTTGACAAACTTTGCTATTTGGGTTCAAATTATTGTAAAATATGGCATTTCAACCAAAACATTCATTTGACATACTTTGATATTAGTACAAAAAGTTTTCTTTGTGATGAGATTAGTATGCTTATCAGTTTTACTGTACCTTTATTCTGCTTTTTGAGGAAACAGTTTCTATTTTTTCACGTTTAGTCTATTCAAACTTTGTATAAAATAAATTGGCTGTAGCTAAGTATAAATTTACATTTCATCTAGCAATTTTCTAGCAATTTTCTTAAGTTTACAAAATCTTTTATATCACATCCAAAAATTTACAAAAGTTGTAATTCTATGTGACTCCAAAGCAGCCATTCTTGCTATAACACGAGACACAACACCCAAAAGCATCAAAATTATCAAATGTCACAAAATGATAAAACATTTATCCCGTCTACATAAAAAAGTTGTACTTCAATGGATTCCGGCCCATTGTGGAGTGACAGGCAATGAAATAGCCGATTTTCTAGCCAAGAAGGGTAGCAAAATTGTTTCAAACCCAACTTCTGCTCCAGTTTCCTTTCACTCTATCAAAAGAATTATCTCAAATAAATACATCAATAAACTTAGAGAAGAATACACCACCAAAACATCTGGAAAGAAATGGGAAAATCTACAAGCTTATGACATTACTACATTACAAAGAAAATCTGCAGTAGCAACATTCAGACTGCTAACGGGACATGACTGCTTGAATAAACACCTACACAGAATTGGCATAACAGATTCACCTAAATGCCCTTTTTGCAATTTAAATGAAGATATGGAAAGAAACCATCTCCTCCGTTGTCCAGCTTTTGTAGAAGAGACCAGCCTTTCTGCTAAATATTGGAGTGCAAGAGAGCGAATGATTTCATTATCAAGTGCTCGACATTAGATACCAACCAACCAACATTTCATCTTTTAAACTATGAATGCCAGTACTTTAATCTTTTGAATTATGAATGCTAGTACTTA
Source organism: Diploptera punctata (assembly GCA_030220185.1). Classification (NCBI taxonomy): domain Eukaryota; kingdom Metazoa; phylum Arthropoda; class Insecta; order Blattodea; family Blaberidae; genus Diploptera; species Diploptera punctata. Next base: position 193,822 of record JASPKZ010007370.1, on the reverse strand, counting down.
AATTGCATATGTATTGTCATCTCTTCCATTTCTACAAACTACTGATTACAAAAAAGTTAGCATATATATGCACACACAAAGTATTTAAAAATGCAGAATTTAAGAGAAAAGAAACAAATTGTTACTTTTTTTTTAGTTAAAATTTAATATTCATATAAAACAGAATGTAAACTTGGAAAATTTGTATCTTCATTGTTTCAAGTAGAAGTTGTTAATAATAAAAATTATTGACTGAACAAGTCAATAATTTAACATAAAACATAAGGGGATTAAAAAAATTAAAGGGAAAATTACTATTAACATTGTAATACCTATTATTTAGGAATTTAAATTTAAATGCCTAAGTAGTAACAGTTATGATCTTGAAACAAATAATTATTCACAGCCTTACATTCAAAATTTAATTTCAGCCATAAAATAATATCAACCACAACTTCAATTAACTGACTAATGAAATATATTACTTATTTTTTATGTATAACTACTATAGCATGGTATGTGTTTGTGTGTAGTACCCAGCTGGATATGGTACGGGAAGGCCAGGGTTCCAGTCGCAATATCCTCCACAGCAAGCGATGGGACCTTCAGCCACGTTTGGTCCTGCTGGAGGTGTACGTGGGAATACTGTCGGAATGAGACAAACGACACCACCATACACAACGAGCAGCCAGGCCAGTCACCAGTATTTTGGAGCGGGCGGAATGCCAGCGGGTGCAATGGCAGCTCACCACAATGGAGGAGCGGGAGGTGCGCAGTTTCCTCCTCACCACCAAGGAGCCGGTACTCCTCAGTATGGGAATGCAGCCAGTGCTGGCCAGTATGCTGGTGGCGCAGGCAGTCAGTTCCAACAAGATGTTAACTCCATGAGGAACAACATGAGCTATCAGCACAGTCCCATCCCTGGCAATCCCACACCTCCCCTCACCCCAGCCAGCAGTATGCCTCCTTACATCAGTCCTAACCCCGATGTTAAACCCAACTTTGCTGAGCTCAAACCTCCTTTACCCATACAAAGTGAGTCTGAGAGAGGAAATATTGCATTAGTTATAACAAAAAAAGTATTTATAATTAGCTAAATAACCAGATATAAAGAACTGATTCAAGTTCTTTGATAAGTATTGAGCAGTTAAGGATGTATAAAAATTGTGATAACTCAACCCAGAACTGGGACACAAGACTAGGTGAAGAAGATATAAGTGTTGTTATATTAACATATTTAATCTCAACAACACAACAATCTGCCAGGATACAAGCTGCTGAAATGAGATTCCTCAGACCAATAGCAGGATATCAAAGAACAGACAAAAAACATATCACAGGAATAAGACAACTAAAAATAGAGGAATTAAACTCAACAATAGAGAAATACAGAACAAACTGGAAAGAACACTTGGCAAGGATGACTGAGAATGGAATACCAAAAGCAGTATACAACTATTCACCACGAGGAAGAAGAAGCTTGGGAAGACCAAGGAAAATATGGAAAGAGCAGCAATTTGGAGCCGGAACAGGCTAGTAAATAAGCCTAAACCGTAGAAGAATCTCAACATAGATATGTGGTAAAGGAAGATATTTTTATGATGCATTTTACTTAATGATGATTCATTTTATTATCTGGAGCAGGAAACTGGGCAGTGAGAACTCAAAAATACCTCCATTTACCTTACATAAAATTGAAAACACTTTTAAGATTAGAAGAAGAATCTTAACAACTTACCACAATTTAAATAATTAAATAACAAAAAAAATAATCAGAAGCAAGTGTTTTATAATGTAGGAAATCTTGTTCAATCTTTTGGCTATTTTCAAGTTTACTTCCTTCTGGTTTTGAAGCATTCAAAATAATGGATAAAGTAGATAATACAGGGATAATTACTATTTTATTGACGCATTTGCAGAAAATGTTTTTAAAATTAAAAAAAAAATTTCTTATATATAGACCATATATTAACTGGGGAGTTATAAAAAAGTTGTTTCTTTGGAGGCAGTACAAATTTTCTAAACATATGTTAGTAATTGGGCACTTAAAAATGTATTTTAGGAAAAAAAATTGTATCGATTTTAATGTATAGTTGGTATTAATGTTAACTTATATATTATTTTATGTAGGTGGATATCTTAGATTTTTCTATGATAAAGGTACAATTCATTCGTAGTTTAAGGAATAGAGCTGAAAGATTATTTTTCGAAGTCATTTGGACCATCATAGATGAAAAATACTAATTTTTTTACGCTGTTTGTAAAGAAATTAATGGGACATGACGTCATGCAGCAAAAGTCAATAAAATAAAAGTATTGATTAGAAAATTTATACTTCATCTCTCTGAAACATCTCCAGGTGAGAGAAATCATATTTTATGAAGTTCAGTTTTACAATGAATCTTAGCACATTGTGCCATAAAAAAATGAAAAGTCTGGCATGTTTGCTAAGAAGGATATAAAATCAACCATCCAAAAACCCAGAGACTCCTTTGAATCCATAATAGAATAATCAAAAATTGAAATCTCCCAATAATAATTAGAATTTAACCAATACTAATGAATTCTAACTGGAGGACAATTCTACAAGATCCAAAACTGATATGGAAACTTCTTATAAATCTTTGGTAGCCATGTTCTGGCAATTGCCTTAGTAAACATCTTCAAGATTGGAACAACCAGTTCACTAAACTGCCTACTCCTAATACCAAGAAATGGATATACACCTCATCAAAATGAATATGAAGTCCTCCGGGTGCATCGTGATATAACATCAAAATATTGGGAATCAAGAAAGAGAATAAATCATACATACATACTATTTTGTGAGACAAGGTATAAAGTTTCTGGTTGATATTGTTACATTAAATTCAAGGTGTAGGTAGCATTTTCATGTTATTTATGATATAATTAATCTAAATGTTACAATATAATATGTAATGAACTTTCAAAAGAAATCATAGCCTTTAGTATAATAAATAAGTAATACAAATAGAAAAGAGAACAGCCCTTACATTTAGGTTGTAATGTAATGTTACTTTGTTACAGAAGATGATGAGTTACGCCTGACATTTCCTGTACGTGACGGAATCATCTTACCTCCATTCCGCCTAGAACACAATTTGGCGGTTAGTAACCACGTCTTCCAGCTCAAACCCACCGTTCATCAGACACTCATGTGGAGGTATGTATATATTCTTTACTTGTGAATCAAGATTAGATGATATAGTAGTAGTCCAGTGCTCCAGAGGTTGAAGTTAATCATTCTCATTGTATAGTATTTTGTTAGATGTGTAGATTCTCTTCCTTAAAATTTAGTGATTGTGTAGATGGGAATGGTTGTATGCCTGTTCTGAAAAGGTGTGAAGCCAAGCAATCATGGTTCATTATCAACTGAAAACAAAACAGTAGTAGAATTCAAAAATTCCCTTTTGGAAAACTTGTACATATTGGATAAATGATAAACAATGTGTAACATAAATTTTATGCTCTAATAATGTTAAAATTAAAAAATCAATAAAATTAATGTAACAATAAATATTATTGTTTTAATTAATGTTAACATTTAATTGAGGTAAGAGAAGTACAGAGTCAGTAAAATTTAAATAAATATTATATAAATAATTCCAATAAATTATACAAAGTGGTACATATGTGTAATCATTTCATGAAAGAAGCAAAGTCACATTGGAGCAATGATAAAGGTCAATCATTGTAACAGAGAGTACATTTTCTCATCCAAATTCATCCCACTAGAGCATAATGACTTTTTTATGATGTTATTTTTATTCTCTTTGCTTTGTTAATATAAATATACTAAAAATTTGAAACTTATAGTATATTGTCTTGTTTTCTTTAAACAGTGGAGGCATGTCTAACATACAATCATGTAGTATTTATTTAATTTTGTAATTGTTTTAAATGTCATGTTTTACAGGTCTGATCTTGAACTCCAGTTAAAATGTTTTCATCACGAAGATCGGCAGATGAACACAAACTGGCCAGCGAGTGTCCAAGTGTCTGTGAATGCCACTCCCCTTAGTATTGACCGTGGGGAAAATAAAACATCACATAAACCTCTTTATCTAAAAGAAGTTTGTCAGCCTGGTCGAAACACCATCCAAATTACTGTTTCAGCATGTTGCTGTGTAAGTAAAATTATCTTTATGTGTTACGGATTAACTGATTGCTGAGAACTAGCACAACTTAACTCTTACTAATTTGTTAAACATGATATTTAGTTTAACTTTCATAGGGAAAAAAAGTTTTATCAAAAATTCATCTGAGATAGATATTAATAGAATACAAATAAGTGTTAGAAATATAAACACAAAATTGATAGGAAGTCACTCTATGAGGTATCTTATCAAATAAATTGATCTGTACTTTATAGATTACCTCATTAGCTCTCTCACCTGGATCGGTTTCAAAGATTTCTCCTTCATCATCAGCCAGAAACTGACTTTGGATGATTATGAAGGAGAAACCTTCAATACTAGGTTAGTGGAAGACCTAATATGAGGTGAGGTGTAAAGACTGATTCACTTTCATTGATAAATTGGAAAATTTACACCTTACATTATGAGATGAGATGTAAAGTGTCTGATTTGTATTTGTATTCTAATTAAGTTCAGGACTTAACTATCTAAGAAATATTTAATATTACATTTTTCTTCACTTGTTTTCTAAATTTCCGGTAAAATCCTCTGATATTGTTCTGTATTCTTACTAAATCACAATATTTATTTCATTATAGAAATTGTTTCTAGGACAAAATCAGAAATGAACTGAAATTCAGTGGGAATGCAAAAATTGACAGAAATAGTAGGGAAAATGGTCTTGCACCATAGCTGAGCAGTTTAAGGGGTCATGCCTTGATGAAGAACTACAGAATTTGTGGTGGTTCAAGTCCCCATGGGGAGGGGTGGGAAATTTTATCATCAAATTTTCAGCAGCATCGTGAGGAATTTGGGTAGCTATAATAAGTAGTGCCTTCAGATTGAGAAAACCAGCTATAATGGTTGGGGATCCGACATCCTATCCATATGTCACCCTTATACTGGCTGGATAAACAATTAACACATGTGGATGAGAGGTCATTAACTTTCACAGGAAAAAAAATCACTATGAGGCTTAATTTAATTCTTAGGTCATAAATTGGCTGGTTTGCCAAAGGCCTTGGCCTGTTGTGCCATGGAGAAAAAGAGAATAGGGAATGAGATCCAAAAAGATTGGATATCTAAATGGATATCTAAAAAAGGGAGGAGTGGAAAATGCCAAGGAAAGCCATGTAGATAAAACAAAACATTTGTAATTTTAAATTTGAAGAGAAAAATATACGCTAAATCAGGATTTGAACCCAAAATCTCTGGTTCTGTACACCAGATTTTTTAGTTCAAATCTCGATTTAGGCATATATTTTTCTCTTCAAATTGAATCTGTCATTCAGTGAGAAGTGATAAATTTAATATTAGACATCGAAAACATTGTATTTTATAGTTTATGATAATGAATTTACATCTGAAAATTTGTTACTCATAATTTGAAATTTTTAAAATTTATAGTATGAATGTTGTGTTTATTTGCAGTCCCACCTGTTTGTATTGCAATTGGTACATCGACCGAGTGTGAGAAGTGTTCTTCAGGGCCTCCTCAGGAAAAGGTTACTTACAGCTGATCACTGCATCTCAAAGATCAAGCGCAATTTTAGCAACACGGCCTCATCAGGAGGAACAATGGGCACAGATAGGGACGGAGTCGAGCAAACTGCTCTCAAGGTAGCTTCTCTTCATGTCCACTCTTTGGTTATTTCTGCTCTGTACTTGTATATAAAGTAAAATTAGAATGTGCCTTAATTTTAGCAAGAAATTTAAAAAAAAATATTGTTCATTATCATAAATATGGCACGACTATGTAACTAACTTACTAGCACTATCGAATTTGGGAGTTCATGGTCATGTGGTCGTAAGCTCTTAATACGTACCTATCCTGAAGTAATCATTTTCTGTATAATTCACCTCCCTTAAGTCATTCTTAATGTTATTCTCCCCTTCATTCTTAGTCTAACTAATGAGAGCTTTTCCTCTGGTTTTCCTACAAGAAAATAATATATGAATATGAACAAAAAAACTTAACACCTCACCTCATAATGTATGCTTTTATCATCTGAAATGTTACAAATATCTTTTATTTAATGAGATGAGGTGAGGTTTCTGATTCATATTCATATTCTATTGATAATTTACCTCATATTGTCACTTCCAACTAATTTTTATTATACTTTCACTTCTTCTTTCTTATCCCATGTCTTTACCATCTCATCCTATGAGATTTAACTTTATTATATCTGGTCTGCTTCCCTTTTGTTAAAAAATTTCCTAAGCATTTTATTCTCAAATACTCGTAATGTTTCTTCATCTCTTAAAGTAAGTGACCATACCAATATAAATGGAAGAATCACTGTTTTATATATTGTAACATTTTTAGAGAAGTTGATGAATGACAAGAGACTCTGTAGTGCACAATAACATTAGTCCGAAGTTAAAAATTTATTTTATATCTGGAATATATAATAGTTTAATACTTGGAAAGTAGATTTTTCTCTTTTATTTCATTTTATCTTTCACCCATTATGATGACATAATCAAATGTTAAAATACGAAAATTATTTAAATAAATTTGCACCAAAATATGTTTAAATATTATTATTTGGTACAAGCTATAATTTACAATAAATTTAGTTATTAAAGTTTGCATGCAATTTATTGTCACTTCCCTATAATTTCAAACATTAGTATTTTTAAAAGATACGCATTTCTTTATCACTCTTTAGCCAACTAATAGTCATTTTTATTGTATTTTCAAAATATTTATAATGCTAATGTTGTATGGCTGCAGGTGTCTCTGAAATGTCCAATAACCTTCAAGAAGATTACTCTTCCTGCACGAGGCCATGACTGTAAACACATTCAGTGCTTTGATCTCGAGTCATATCTCCAACTTAACTGTGAACGAGGTTCTTGGAGGTGTCCTGTTTGCAAGTGAGTGTAATTTTTTTCCTCATCTAATATTAAGTATAATGTAAAACCTCTACTTGTGTCCAATGTAATGCTTGGTGGACGGATGAGATGAGTTGAAACCAATATTATTAAAGGTGTATATATATATGGAAGCCAGCTGACCTAACCTGTCACACGACCAGTGAGGCAAATTAAATGTCATGAGCATGGAGAAGTGGTGGAATGGCAAGAAAAGAAAGAATTGAGAAAATCTTAGAAGAACCTGCCCTGTCTCCAATTCACTCTCCAAAAACTCCGTATGGAGTGATGAGACCGAACTCAGAACCAGAGGTGGAGGGCGAGTGTCTATCACTTCCGCAATGGATCCATCCATCAATATTAAATACTTTGCATGTGTGTATATATCATATCATATGTGTCATATTTTTTATTCCTTATAATTTAATTTTCTTCCTCCAAGTTTGTGTTGTATTATTTATATATATATATATATATATATATATATATATATATATATATATATTTTTTTTTATTTCTTATAATTTAATTTTTTTCCTCCACAAACTTGGAGGAAGAAAATATGACACATGATAAAAATTGAATTATGTTGCACAATAGACATCTTCCAGAAACATTCTATAAAAATTATAGTTTTTTAAAAAAAAAACTATCTATCTTAGTTCATTGCTGTCTGCATATTTTCTTAATCTTAAATTTTAGTTATTAATTTTACTTATTAAAAGTCTTTCAATGATGATGGTATATCAAAGAGTGGTACAATTTTGACATTTTTGTTGTTCATGAAATGTTTGATGTGTTTATTATTTTGTTATATATTTCATATTATCTTTGTAAAATAACAGAATTTTATTGTTGTTAAAACAACAAAATATAATTGCATTCACAAATCATTTAATAGTTTATGAATCATATGTGCAGCATATGCATAGTTCATACACAGGTTTTTTCTCCATGCTTGGTGATAATTTTTGTTCAGCATTCTTGGCTAAAATCTGAGGAGAATTAATATAATGTAGGTGTTGATAAATTGAATGTTTTTGTTTTAATTTACAGCAAACCAGCACAGTTAGAAGGCCTTGAGGTTGACCAGTATATGTGGGGCATTCTAAACACACTCAACAGTTCAGAAGTTGAAGAAGTCACAATAGATTCCTCTGCCAATTGGAAACCTGCCAAAAGTGTGCAAGGAATCAAGGAGCAGTGCAGCAGTTTCAGCTGTCCAAATCTGAGCATCTGAAAACTCTTAATAAAAGAATACAATTGTAATTTTGAATGTAAAAGCAAATTTAGTTTAATAATTAAAACATTTTGTCTGTTCATTCTTACCTCTTAGAGTTGTTTTTGTCGAACATGTTTCAGAGCTCCTTAGCCCCATTGTCAGCGATTACAGACTGAATTTTCTCATGTTGTCAGCCTTGATTCTTGTTCTCTTTGCCTCTGGTCCAATGAATTTACTAATGAGGTTCCTTTCTGCGGGAATTTCAAAGTTCATAATTCTTTCCTTGTTCTTCTGTATATAGATTTTTCCCCATATGGTGAATTCATTTTTGTTTTCTAATTGTTTTAATAATTTTGTGTTTACATCTATTTTATGTTTTTCTGACCAAATATGGGCAGCCACTGCAGATTTTTCTACTTCCCCTTTTTTACATTCCTTATGTGTTCTTTAATTCTAATAGTTAAATTTCTTTTTGTTTTCCCTATGTATATCTTATCACAGTCTTTACATTGTATTTGATATATTCCTGATTTTTTACCATCATCAATCTTTCCATTTTTATTAGTTTTTATTAATTTATTTAAACTATAATCATTCTTTCTTTCATCGCTGACGATGGGGCTAAGAAGCTCTGAAACATGTTCGACAAAAACAACTCTAAGAGGTAAGAATGACAGACAAAATGTTTTAATTATTAAACAAACCTCTTAATGTTACTTCCTATTGTATTTTAAAATAAATTTAGTTTAGTTAATGTGAAGAATGTTTTAAAAAATATATGCATTCTACTAGCTTATAGTCCATGAGATTCCCATCCAGAACTCAGAAATTTTTAAAGGGTGTTATTGTTGTGGTCGCCCATGATCGGGAATTTAGGTTAATGCTCTGGCTTCATTTTTTTTGTAACAAAATTCTGCATATAGCAATTAATTAATGTTAGCTAACATAATCAGACTATTATGCATGGGATCAGCAAGTAGCAAACATTTAAAAAAATTGCTCTTAATGGTTGTAGTTTTTTATTTTTGTAACCAAATTTGGTTATGCCATTAAAATAAAGTGAGGAAGGTATTCTCCTAAAACCAGTGAAATGTGACCATTGGAAGTGAAGATTTATCTGAAAGCCAAAATTTAAAAGTCATCATGTTTTTTTTTTCTCACAACAAAACTGAATACATAGTCAGATATTTGTATCATCTCACCTCATTTCTTTCTTCTTATTAGACCAGTTTTGGGACCTAATAAGGTTCCTTCCTCAGTATTTTCATGACGATTGTTATGTCATCTCGAAGAATCGCCTCATGCTCCGAATCAAATCACTTTCCCCAGGAATTTCAAAATTAATTAATTTTTCCTTTTTGGTTTTTTTTATAGAATTTTTCCCAAACCATGAGCTCTACAGATTTTTCTATTTGTTTTATTAATAGTAATACCTCATAGTGTTAATTCCTAATCAAGTCAAACATAGGATTTAATTAACAAATAAAGACATTATGTAAACCAGCAAAATCAGACCATAAACTCTATTTTCTGATGAATTCACTTAGTTTATGCAGTTTTTGCCTGATGTATATTTTATGTTGTTACTGTTAATTGGTGAATGGTATTTCAGACGGAGGATGATAGTGATTCATGTGGAGCGAAGAGACTCAATAAGGCGATGTCCCCGGGCAGCATGACACTTCCTACCATGAACAACTGGGATATGAACCAGGCCATGTCTCCATACATTCCTCCAGATATGAATAGTAAGTAAAAAATAATGTGTCAAATGAATATTTCTTAATTTATAATCCTGGTTTTCTATACAAGCTTTACTTCTTCTTCTTCTAGTTTTGTCTCCCCATTCGGGGTGTCTAGTTTGGACAAAAACCTCAATCTATCTTGGTCATTCCATGTCTACTCTTCCATCAACTCCTCTTTTCTCTACATTCTTCTTAATTTGTTCTACTCATTTATGTCTCGGCCATTCTCTTGGCCCCATCCCTCCTAATTCTAGTGCCTTACTTGATATCCTTTCAGTGTTCATTGTTTTAATGTAACCTACATTGTTTTAATGTAACCTACTATCTTATTCTACTATTCTCCCATTTTATCCAACTTCAAATTTTCTCTCACTTTAGGGTTTTGTGTTTTCCCTTTTTTTGTTTTTCCAAGCATGGTTCCTAAAAGCTTTAAAAAAAATTCCTTAAAAACTTAAAACAAACTTTAAACCAATTAATCATTCTTTGTTACTGTCCATGTTTCAGCTACGTAAATTACTATAGATTTAAAATATATTTCACACATTTTTTTTACAATACAAATACTAATTAAGATAATTGACAATTTTCAGGCATTGCAAGTGGTTCTATGATGAACACAGGTCCACCTCCTTATAATGCTAGCGGCATGGGACGAGCCAACTCATATGACTTTGGTGCAGGCTCTAATCCAGGAAGCAATGAGTATGCAGGTGGTGGAGGTCCACTGTCACATCTGAGTGAATCAGTCAACTCTTTAGATCCATTAAATGCAATGGAGAAGACGTTGAATGAACAGGTAAGCATTTACTTTTTCTGAAGACCAATAGAATTTAATCTTTTTGTGTCCCCTTTTGGGTGGTTGAGTTCTTGGATAAAAGCTTCCATATATATCAATCATTTCACATCTTCCTCTTTTCCAATTCATTTCAATCTATTCTTCTTTCAACATCCTTCATAATTTGCTAGATAGAAAATGGCTGTATTGTCAAATCCTGAACATTAGATACATACTGATCAGTTCTTTCTAGGCTGTAAATTCTCTTACAATAATGGACTAAGTGCAAAATCATCCTGCATCAGGTCTGCTTACATATTTATTTTTGTGTATTTGTATAATGAACTAATTTTAAAAAAAAATATTTGTTGTATAGATGCCGCATACACCGCACACTCCTCACACACCCCACACACCACACACGCCTGGTGGTACACCAGGAAGTGCTCACACGCCGGGTGGAGGCAACAGTGGGCCACCTAGTGTACCTCCTGCCAGTTCAGGTGATGGTGGAAATGCGTCAGGGCCTGGAAGTAATAATAACAGCAGTACAACTGGCACTGCTGCCAACACAAATACTGCAACTACAGATACACCTGACATCCCATCTGACCTCAATTTTGATCCTGCGGCTGTTATCGATGGAGAAGGCCAAGGTCAAGAGGGACTCAATGTGAGTATTCTATTTGATATTTATTTCCATTTTAATTTAAAATATGAGCTCATTTTTATGGAGCTGAGGTAGAAAGGTTAATAAAGTATTTTTTTTAAGTATTCTAATAGAATTAAGTTTTTTTTTAATCTGGTATCATCTTACCTCAATTTAGTGTTGATTTTTTGAGGTAAGATGATACCAGATTTAAAAAAAAATGGATTAAAAGAACCTCAAAATGTAACTTCCTAAAATAAACCATTGTAATACAAGTTTTCAGGACTGACATTAATTTTGACTTATTAATCTTCACATTTACTTAATTTTAATTAGAAATATTGCTAGGATTGTTGAAACCTATGAAACAATAAAATGTTAAGATAATAATAATATTAATAGGCTTTCTGTGACTCATGTCATGTTAGAATGTACAATATATAATCATATGAACATTTCTATTGAAAATTAAACAAGTAAAGAATTTCAAAATTAAAGTGTGTAAATTGCTTTTAAAAATATTTAATTTTAGGAAGTTATATTTTGAGGTTATTTTAATTATATTATTTTTGGTCTGGACATCTTACCTCAATATTAATGTTGATTTGTTCTTGGACATGTTTCAAAACAATTCTGTTTTATCGTCAACTTTCCCAGACTCTGGGAAAGCTGACGATAAAACAGAATTGTTTTGAAACATGCTTTTAAAAAATTCTTCTTTTAATGTAAATGGGTTCTTAACAAATTAACTAACTCACTGGCACTATCGAACCCACACACACACACATATATATATATATGAGACATAATCTCTTCATACATCCCTATCCTGAGCTAAGATGTTCCAATTATCCCCTGTAAAAATTCACTTCTCTCAAATCATGGTTAATGTTATTCTCCCACCTTGTTCTTGGTCTACTTACTGGGTGCTTTTTCTCTAGTTTTTACGGGTTCTTATAAACTAAAATATTAATATTGATAATTTGAGAAAATATATTGTATTTCATATTTATTAACATCATAATTAATACCAGGTGTATCAAAAATGACTTTACAACTTTATAGAAATTTATTGAAACAAATTACAGAGATGGTTAAGTATCATTGTAAAGAAAAATATCAAGTTCAAATTATCACCAAGCAGTTATTTTGGATTAATGTGACTTCCATTCATGATATAGCAGACATCAAACTTAAAGCTACCTCTTCTCACAAATGAGCCTGTACAGAAGGGCTCACTTCCGCAACTGTGTCAGTAATTTGAGTTCAAAAAGGAAGAATATAATCAAAATCTTTGGTGATGCATGACAGAAAAAAAATTAAGAGGTCGGTTCTAGTGAGCGAGATGGCAATTGTGTTGTTCTTGGTCTTGAATGGTGTAATGGACAGCGCACTGACATGTAGAGACAGAGGTATGGGGTTTGATTTCTGGTTCAAGTGTTAATTTTTCTTTTCAAAAAATAAATTTGACCAGGACTGGAACGCATCAAACATAATATCAAAATATTAAGTTTTTACCAATTAAATATAACGTAAAATTCTCATAAAAAATATTTCTGAATATGTACAAGTCATCTGATGGCATTGTTGATATCTGACTTCGGACGTAAAAATACTGTATAAGAGGAAAGAAAATTTGATGGTTGTATTGGGTCTTGAATGATGTGTGGAGTCAGAGGTTTGATTCCTGGTTCAAGCATTATTTTTTCTTTTCAAAAGATAAATTTAATTTTAAACATTGAAATTTCTAATTAATTTTGAGTTTTTTTTACTCATATTTCTTCACTTCCGTGCAGACCCAGGTTTCGTCACTGCATTTGTGATATTCTTGATGCAACACCACGATCACAACTCTTAATAATACATAACTTAATTGAAATTTCTCTTAGCTTGTAAAGTCGTAATGATCTTTTTGATACATGGTGTATTCATTTCATTACTTTTTTTATCAACAACCAAATTAGTTTACTTATCAACATCAAAACTCAAGTAAATTATTGCACTAATATTTAATTTGTAATTAAATTGTCTAATAGTGACACTTATATTTAAATTAATGATTGAATTATTTTAGTAAATTCTTTATTTCTTTCTATTTAATTTGTTTTTTCAGGAAGCACAAAGATATAATTAATTTTACAGCTTAAGTTTTTCAACATCTTTATTTGTGTTATTCAAATGTATTTTTTTAGCATATATGAATTTACTCTGTTCACATATTATAAAAGAAAAAAAAAATTAAATGTATAATTTATAACAGTATGATAAATAAAGATGTGAATGTTACAGTTGCTGCCTGACAATGTGGTGGATCCCATGGAACTGCTATCGTACCTGGACCCTCCAGACTTAGCGACACCTCCATCTAGTGGTGCAAGTAGCAACGGCAACAACGGTACACCGGGCAATGCTACAAGCGACGACATTCTTGCACTCTTTGAGTGACTTTTCTAAAGAAAACGTACAAAACTTCTCCCCAAAACGTTCCTTTTATATTAATTTTTAAGTTAAGGCAATCGTAAAACTGTGACAAATGACATTCATCTATGCAACGTAATGCAAATAAGAGTTTGTACAAAAATGCAACACTACAGCGGTGTTTAACTTTGTTTTGCCAAGTGACTGTTAGCTCGCTGGAAGTGAATTTATTCTAAATGAGACTGCAAGTTAGAGAAGTCCTCTAACATTACCCTATAACCCAGCGTTCCTATTGTCATATAAGTTTTGATGGTGCGATAAAACACCAATGCTAAAGAACTTAGAGTAATATTTTAAGACTCAGAATATCCCATCGTTCCTTTTAAGCTGAGAACAGTTCCATGTTGAAGGTGCATAGTTTCTCATATAGAAATATTCACCGAAAATTTAATAAAAGTTACTGCGCCGATGTTAGTAATATTTTTTTTTAAAACTTGTATAATTCACGTGCGAAAGTAGAGTTACCGAATATATATAGACATGATAAGAAATATCATGCATTTTTTTAATCATTGACTGGCAGTTTAAAAAAAATTCTATAAAAAAGAGAGATTTGTGAAATGCAGTGAATAGCACCTCCACTGCCAGCTGGTTGTGTTCAGCATGCTGCAATCTTACAAGAAAGAAGAAAAGAGTGGAATGTGATTTTTTTTTTCCCGTGGGGTGATGGTGTTTTAGCGAAAAGTTGAATCAATGCACACGACCAAAGCAGTAACAATTTTATGTATTATGGATTGGTTATTTTAAAGTGTGAGCTGTGTGACTCTTTGCAGTTTTAAGAGAAGCATTCAAAATCTCAGCCATTTTTTTTTTCATTTGTTCACGCAGATGAAGACTTTTCATGTACAAAAAATATACAAGCCAGGATATATAGTAAATCCACAAGACTACACTTTACTGTGGAAATATAAAAAATGAACAAAGCTATTGTAAGTGTATTTATTGTACATATAGAAATATTATGGCAGACAGTAATTATTGGCGGCCAGTCTAGAATTAGTAACTCTGTAATGATAAGTATATATTTTACCTGTCATCGGAACCAAACTTGTATAAACCGTGATTTATGAGAACAAAAGAGAGAAAAGAAATTATAGAAAGACAAAAAATGTGGAAGAATTTTTAAATCATGTTACAATGCTCTTTGCCAATTATTTTATGAAAGTGTGATGATATATCTTTGACTAAATTTGTTTAAGTAAGTGCAGTAACAATACATGTAATTTTAAATGTAACAAAATCTTATGGACTTGAGTTTCAACCCTAATATAAAATAAATTATCAGAAAATTGAGAAAATGCATTATTTTACTTTTTGTCAAATAAATGATAGGAAGTTGCTATGAGGCAAGAATTATATAGAGAATGTGCCCAATACCTTAATTTATGAGGTGGAAAGTATAATTATCATTCACTCTCTTTTTATTTGTTATTTTACGTTTCCACGGCCAACAAATTATCAAATTTACAACGTATATAGAGAAAAATGCGTTTAGATCGGTACTTGCTCAGGTAGTAGAGCACTTGGACTAGAAAACCAAGGGTCCCGGGTTCAAGTCCCGGTCTGAGCGTATAATTTTTCTCTTCAAATATAAATTACCATCAGTTTACTTCTAATGTTCAATTCTGATAATTTAAATTACTGTGTGCTTTACAACTTTAAATGTTATTTGAGAAGGATAAGTGAAGGAATACTATTAGTCTAGGTGTGAAATGAGAGGACAAATATTTGTAATGAAGAATTTTGTGTGTGAAAAGTTCAAAATACCTTTTTGTTGTTCTTAGATACTTTTATATCATTTTATTTTTATATTTTCATTTCTTTTCATATATTTAGTTTAGAAAATTGAACTTTATGAAACTATCATTCTTTTTTATATGTAGCATACTATGAGGATTATCTCTTACTATAAATTTACAAATTAAATTTAAATATTGCAAGAATTTTAGTGAACTTAATTAAGAAGTAAGTTACAAAATGGATTAAATATATTCTAAGAATCATTAGAAAGCAAAAAAAGAATCATAATTTATAAACCTTTTGCAAACTTTTCATTTCTTTTCATATATTTAGTTTAGAAAATTGAACTTTATGAAACTATCATTCTTTTTTATATGTAGCATACTATGAGGATTATCTCTTACTATAAATTTACAAATTAAATTTAAATATTGCAAGAATTTTAGTGAACTTAATTAAGAAGTAAGTTACAAAATGGATTAAATATATTCTAAGAACCATTAGAAAGCAAAAAAGAATCATAATTTTTAAACCTTTTGCAAACTGTATACTTCCATCTTGAATTAAAACTTGTATTTTTAAAGTTGAATTATGCTGCTACTGAATTGTGAAATGAATGGATTTATGAAATATAAATAATTATCGAGAGCATGCAAACTGAAACAACTGACATTTTTTTAAATTTTGTTATGCACGTGAGCATATTCTGTAGTCATAAAATGTTGCATTGAATAATAGTTCTAAATAGACCATCTTTCTTGAAGGATTTAAGATAATTTTGTAAATATGAAAATGGCGGAGAGCAATGTTATATTGATTCCACATTTTAGCCTTGTTGACTTAGTTACACACATGCCACCGTTCATACATGCAAACTCAGTTATATATTATCTCTGTGTATTATGGCTTTAAAGTATTGATAGTGAGATGCACAAAAACAAACCCCAATCAACATGTACGTAGATGAGCATTCAACCAAACATAACTTGAACCTAATTAGGCTGCATCAAATTTTATATTCTTAACTAAAGAAGAAGAAAAAAATGCTATTTTGCACATTTATAGAAAGTATTTGACTTTTTAATTGGAAATTTACCTTTTTAAATACTATAATTACAGATGTACCTTTTTAAAGTATTCGATCTTTAAAAATGAAAGGCATTGTTGACCTTGATAATGGCAATGCTCGTCTACGTATTACTGAAAGAAAACGTAGAAAGCACTGCGTATATGGTGGCAACATTTTTTGGCAATTTTTACGGAAAAAAAACACAAATTCACACAACACTTATTAACTGTATGTATTTCCCATCATCCCCTTTGACAAGTAGTAATGCAGTATTCGTAGTCTTGTTTGAGCCAGTAGGAAGTGTTAGTGTTTGTACGAGGGGGTAAGTGATTGAGAAGCACAGTACAAACATATGTTTATTATCTGTATTAAAAAAAAATTGGATTGCCAAGGCAGTGGTATTAATTATTTCAACAAATGGCATGGCACCAACCCTGCTCTCAGATGTTTCTATTAAACAAAAGTTTTATAAAATGATATTTTTAATTTTTCACATTGAAGGTTTTAATTAAATTAGAATTTAGAAGGAATGGAATTTTTAAATAAACCTTTTGTAGTAATGAATTTATATAATGTGCATGTAATTTTGATCTGGTCACGTAAATGCAATAGGTATTTTTAAAAGTACATCTGATTGCAGTTTTTTTGTAGTGCTTAACAAATTAACCAAGAAGTGATAAATGTGGTATGGTACCATGCCATGCAGATAATTTTCTTATTTGAATTCTTTACAATTTTCTGTTACTATTATGAAAGTATTTTTTTCCCTTGTTTATTTCTTGCGCTGTAAATGGGAGAGGCCACTGTATTTTGAGATGAATTTCCTGACATGATCCATGGCACCAGATTGTAGTGAAGATGAAGATGGATGTGTGTTAGCTGAGGACTCGAGATTTGGTATGAAAGTATAGCTGTGTTTGAAAATACAATCAAAAATTCATACCTTCTTTATATTGTCCATAGAATAGACAAAACTGCATTTAAACAACAGTAATAGAAGTAAGTAAAATGTTGTCAGAAAATTGATTATAAAAATTTAATATTAATTTACTGAAATTGAAAGAAAGGAAAACATAGAAGATTAAAAAATGTACGCTTTTGCAAATTAGTGCTAAAGAAATAACCTAAAAGTAATAGTCAAATGAAGGAAAAAAGGAAGTTTTAAAATTTATGCTATTTCCTTTAATCAATATGAAAGAAGATGGCATTGTTTGGAAAGTAATTTTTTGTGTTAATTTTAGTTCTAGTAATTAGGAAAAAATTGAAAATCTAAATCTAAAGAAACAAATTAGTGTAAAATAAATCATTGAATACAATTATATACATTATATCCTCATTTCATAGGAAATTGGGATTATGTCTTTTATGTAATTGTTCATTCAACAAATTGCAGATACATTTATTTTCTTGCAATTATTATGTTCTATGTCCACCACTGTGGTCTCGAAGTAGCATGCTGCCTTGTCACGCAGCAGGCCTGGGTTCAATCCCCGGTCGGGGCAGTTTTTCTGGTTCCTCATCTGTAAGACAAATGTCAGGAAAACAGGAAGACCCAAACGGTCCCTGAAATCATATGGCCATCATCATCATCATCCTTATCATCACAACCATCCTTCACCAGTGTGGAAAGCAACGGGAAGCTACCACACCTACAATTCCCTAGTAAAGCTGCAAGCATAGCATGAAAATGCTATGATTGCAGTGAAGGACCTGCCATCGGGCAGAATTACTATGGATGGATGATGTTCTATGTAAATGAAGAAATAAAATTTCAGTTCTGTAAACTTATAAATGCATTAATATAATAAATTCGGGAATTTTTACATTATGAGGTTTTTTCTTAATAAGAATCAAATGAATTGTGAATTCTTCTTACTTCATATATCTATTTTTTTTTAACACAGAACTGCAGTATCGGAAAAAACATCTTTTTCCATCTTCAGCTGTTTTCACGACTGTTAATTTTTCTTTTGTCGGTAATTTTCTAAACTGTCATCTAGTGTACTTTTGAAGAAGTAATTTTCTAAACTGCCATCTGGTGTACTTTTGAAGAACTTTGTAATCAAACTTGGTTCATCTGGAACCTCAAAGTTCACGGTTCTAGTATGGTTTTATTGAATGTACATCTTTTCCTAAACTGTTAATTCCAAAAGTTGAGATAGATTCTTTTTCAATTCTATGATTCTCTCATAAACTATGTGCTGCTATAGCTGATTTTTCAATTTCACCATTTTTTATGTTTCTAAAGTGTTCTTTTTTTGCGATCATCTTAAGTTCCTTTTTGTATATACTTCATTGCAATCTTTGCAATTAATTTGATAATTTCCAGATTTTTTATTGTCTGGGGTGTTAACTTTTTTTATTAGTTAATAGAAGATTACCCAGGCT
Organism: Diploptera punctata; assembly: GCA_030220185.1. Lineage (NCBI taxonomy): Eukaryota > Metazoa > Arthropoda > Insecta > Blattodea > Blaberidae > Diploptera > Diploptera punctata. The sequence goes on along the minus strand of JASPKZ010007370.1, from coordinate 174,740 downwards.
GAATTTGTTAATCGAAGCCAATGTTATATTAAATTTTTTGAAAATCTTTGAAATTTATTATGAACTTATGGATGGTAAGTAATTTTCTTTAATTTTTCATATTTCTTGGAATTGTGTTGCAATGTGACATTTTTTGTTTAAATTTCTTTAATTCCTTCTTTATTATGTCTTCATCAAAACCATTTATGTTAGCTGTGTGTACAATATGATTATATTCACGATACATTTGATTCTTATTACAAATGTATACTAATTCAAGTGATAGGCCTAAAAGTTCATGACTAAGAAATAATATAGTAGAGATTAACAATATAATATCTCTGACTCTTCAGTATTGAACTTCCAAAGTTCGTAGCAACGGCTCGTAACGTTTGGGGTTAGGGAATTAACTATGTATAAGAGAAAAATACGCATTTAGATTGGAGGCCTGGGTAGCTCAGATGGAAGAGCATTGACATTGAAAGTCAAAGGTCCTGGGTTCAAACCCCAGTCTAGGCGTATATTTTTCTTTTCAAATATGAAAAATCCTTAATTAGGAGGACACTTGAGGTTTTATTTATACAATCAGTATATTTTATACCTCACTTCATATTTTGTTTCCTCTCAGGACTAGTTTCAAGGAACTCTCCTCCTCATCAAGCACCTTCTAACTATTGATTTAACAGTTGATAGTCCTTTGTCTCTCCCCCTCTGGTAGTGAGCCAATGAACTTCAAATTCATTCCTTTTCCCCAGGAATATCAAAATTTAATACTTTTTCATTATATTTTTGCATGTAAAAAAATCCCAGGGAGAAATGGTAAATTTGATAGTTCATAGGTTTACCACAGAGAAGATGCAAAGATCTACTAACTTCAAATCAGTAGTTGAATGCCAATTGAAGATGAGAGTTTCTCAATAGCAGTCCTGAAGAGGAAAACAAAATGTGAAGTGGCATGTAAAATCTGATTTATTTACTGATACAGTCAACTGGATACAACCGAAGATCCTATCTGCAGTACGAGTTGAGATTAAAAAATTGTAGTGATTAATGCTATAAGGTAATTAGGGATTTAATATTAATAAAATACCACGTCACCTCATATTTTATCTTCTTTTATGACTGGTTTTGGAGTAATTAATTCTCCGATTTCAGTATTTTCTTGACCATTGTTCTGGCTTGAATCCCCATGACAGAGCAACAGTTGAGAAAATACTGAGGATGGAGAATGAATTATTTCAAAACCAAACTAAAAATATAACTATGATGGGAGGTGGTATTTTTTAATATTAAATTAAATATTAGTTTAGATTTTTAGTTAAGTAAGAATTGTGTTTCCTTGCGTATTTCAACATTTTATTTATCAGTTATACAACTGTCACAATTTTGAAATTGAAAATATTAAGAAGGACTACAAAAGTCATATTCTCTGTAACTTTTATCATGTTGTATGTTCTTTAGCACTAATTTACTCACTCATAAATAGACAAATTGTTTCAGTGTCTTTATTTTGTAAGAAATAAAACTAGCTTTTTAATTAAAGATTCATTTAAAATAATAAATGATGGTGTATTTACTTTTCATGAAATTATTAGACTGGTTTTGGTGTTTACTCTATCAGTAAAGTGTGATAGGACTAAATTTGAGAAGAAATGTGTGAGATGAAATGACTACTTATCCTACTCTAGAAAGTTTTTGGTTCCTTTTAGTGTTGTTGAAGTTTGCAATCTCAGCAATTTTGATTATATACTGCCAATAGTGTGAATGTGGTGTATGCATGTATGATTGTTTTTGTATTACAATTTGAATATATACATTTACAATGAATTCATTACATTTTGGCAGCGATACAGTACTTATTTTTGACTTTTGAGTCCTCAGTTTGTGTAAATTTGGAAATAAAATATTTTTGGAAAAATATTTGTTTATACTTTTTATAATATTTAATTGTGGATCATGTCAAGATACTGGCCTGGAATAAAATAATTTAACTCTGAATAGAGAACAATTAAATCAAAGTCGATTGTTTGTCAAGCCATTAGTGATATTGTGAAAGTTAATGAAATCTCAATTTTAAAAGTAAAAGCACACAATTCATGCCATGTTTAATACCAAAATTCACTGCTGCTAAATGCTTGTTTTTATTTTTTCCCCCAAGAAATATAAAATTCACATTTTTTCGGAGCAATGCCGATTACATATCAGACAGATGAGAGAGTTTCCTTTTTAAAAAATGGAAAATAAAAAGAGATAATACACATTGTCTTTGCTTCAGATGTACATGCCACAAGAATCTCAATAATAAAATCCATTTTGGTAAAAATTAACAGTTTGGCATGCTAACAAAATTGGCATATAACTTGATGTGTAACTTAGTGAGATGTCTGATAATCGATTTTTCTTACACAATTTAAATAATGTACGTTGGAGTACAGCATTATAATGAAACAACAATCTAAAATACATTTTTCATTGAAAACAATGGAAACCGCAGTGACATTTGGACCAAGCTGTTTAGTATATCCCCACGAGAAGGCAGCTTTTGCTTCCGAGAGTAGACCTAGCATTTCACTGTATCCGTCAATGTGTGTCCTGTTTTGACTAGCATACTAGCTATCTAAGACTTCAGTGACAAACAAATTTCCTTGTATTATATAACTAAAAAAAATTAAAAAATAAAAAAGAATGCCAATTGCAGGTTTAGATTTAGATAGGTCTTCCTTTATATACAGCGCATTGCAGTATACTGTTCAACTTCAATATTGTAAATAGTTTCCAATGTAGATGTATTTCTGCAAAAATGTACCATTACACTTTAAAAAATGAACTCTGAAATTTTGTTTGTTTAAGCAGGAATTCTCAACTGGATGTTAATTAAGCATGCTTTGTTAATTTTTGGAAGAAAGCAGCAAATGTAAATTCGCTGTTAATCACATTTTATCTCTATTTTTATCTCCAAATGGTAACAAATTATGGTAATTGTATACAAAATTACCGATTTGAACTTGTTCAATTAAGTTCGCTACAATGTAAAAATTATTTACATTATTCGGTGGGGTTGTACAAGACCAGCTTTTTACTTACGCGACTTATGCCATTTTTGATGTAATTTAAAATATTACGAAGTGTTGATGATACCATTTAACTCTGGGATTTAACCATCGTGGAAATATTGAAACCTATCATGAAATGAAGTAGTGGAAATATGATTTTACGTTCTAACCGTTAGACATGTTGAATGTTCCATAGAATAACAAATATGGAGAGGTCATTTATGTTACGCATTAAATCAGATTTAAAATGCAAGGAAACTAAAAGCTAACCAAACATAAATCAATGAATGTAAACTAAATCAATTACTCTAACGTAGGTGAATTCCAGGGAACGTCCTTTTGATTATTTTACGCGGTTAAATATGTAACAATGTGGTTTACACATTGTGGTCATATGTGTTTAACGCTGTTCATCGGTGGTATATCTGTGGTCATCGGTGGTGTATCTGTGGTCATCGGTGCTCATCGTTGGTATATCGCTGGTTAGAAGCAAGGACTGTTGTAAACTTCGTGGTCATGACAGGAAATAGTTCCACGACTGTTGTAACCTTCGTGGTCATGACAGGAAATAGTCCCACTTTATTTTCGTATTTACGAGGAAATATAGATATGATAATAACTTTCCCAGATTGAAAAACGTTAAATACAGTATTTTATTAATATGTATGCCAATTACGTACTGTTAAAGTGCGTAAATAAAAAGGCACTGTTCTCCCACCTGGCCCATTATTCTAGTAATGTCATCCATTGTTATGAGCAATCTTGAAGTTTTAACAAATAAGATACCTTAAAAAGCAAACCAACTGAAATTCAACCTTACTACTAACATATGCTGGGCAGAAAAAATAAGTTAGTAGTGTCTGTAATTTTGGTTAGGTTTATAAATTAAATATCAGATGTGTGTATAAGTGAAGCAAAACTCAACATATTATGTGTAAATAGTGATCCCACTACAGACCTTGGGAGATCTTCAGGTAGCAGGAGGCTATGGTTCTCACCTTTCTAGACATTTGACATGATATGACAGTCTTGCATGACGGCTGCCTTTTATTCCCAGAACATACATCTGCTATTCATTTCAGTTAGAGGCTGAGTCATTCCCAGGGCTTTGGTGCTACCAGAAGGTTTATGCCAATTTAAAAATCCTGGCCCCATGGGACTCACACCTCTGACTTCTGGCTCATAGTGTTTTGCCTTATCTAGTTATGCTATGGCATTCCCCAATGTGTAAATAGTAGGTGAAACTAAAATTCATAGAACAAGGCAGCCATCTTGAAATCATTCACTAAAATCAACTACGAAAGGAGTAGCTATTTACATAATTATTAAAGTGCAACCATAAACCTACTCCATCAGATCATATTTTGTACCAACTTTACTTTTTTCCACATTATCCCATTCTTTGCAATTTCATCAATTATATTTTTATACAGCAATTTCATTCTGTGTTCTATATATTCATTTTATATTTTACTTTTATTGTATTTTTTTTCCCCCTTCTTAACTCTTTTCTAATAATTATTTGTGGCACTTGTTCATAAATTTCTGCAACTTGATTTCAGTAATTTTGCTAAAAGTTTTTATACATTTAACTAAAAGATAAACTATACCTGATAAACCTAAGAGAACAATTTGCATTTAGATTGGAACTTGCCCAGATAGCTCGGTCAGTTGAGCATTGGTCTAGAAAGCCAAAGGTCCTGGGTTCGAGTCCCAGACTGAGCATATAACTTTTCTCTTCAAATATGATTTATCAGTAGACTCCTGTTCAGCTTCTTTTTGTCATTATTCTGTAGAAGGGACTGTTAAACAACCCTCCCCCTGTACACAAGAAGCAATAATCAACAGAATGCTGAAGATGGATAAAAATCAGAATGACCTATTAAGATTTAAAAAAATAGTTCAGAAAGATAGAGTGTATCAAGACATATTTTCTATTGAATATAGGAACCTCGTTTGTGATGTGAAATTATTTTTAATATTAATTTATACATATAGTTTACAAATTTCATGAACAACAAAGAAAACTAGTTTTTATTTAGTTCATGTTTGAGAAATTTATCAGATTTGTGCTCCTTTCAGTTGTGACTTTGTCTTACATCTAGTTTATTACCATTGTAACAAATATGGTAATTTACACCAACACTGCAAATAGAGTTTTACATATTTATATTGTGTTAATGAACAAAAAGGTTGAGAATTTCTGTATATACACAATTTAATTCCTAAAATACATTCCTTGTTCATTGACATAAGGAATTATGTCGATATAATGTGTTCAGAAGGACAATCAGTAACAGAATAAAACAATTGCCATATTTTCCAGTGTATAAGATGCTTTTTTTACCTTAAAAAATTGTCTTAAAAAGGGGTTGTGGCATATATAACAAAGATAAAGATTTCCATTCTTTTTTCAAAGTCATATGCACCCCCTTGTATCTTCCAAAGTTATTGTAAGCAGTTAATGGTGCAATCAAATAGGCACATGACCTTCATGTGATTGGCTAAGAACAGGGTTTCCTATTCAGGTTTCATATCTGGTCAGTGATTAATGTTTATCAGCACTGAGTTGTGATGAGATGTTTTGTATTCAGTTTGATTTTTTTCCTGTAGTCTTTAGCGATGCAGGCAACATTCATAATTACTTATTTTAGGATTCACACTATGAGGTATATTCCTTTAGGTAAACAATTTTATCACTCACATATTATTCTTCTTCTTTAACTATAAACTAGTTTCGGAACATAGTTTCTGTTCCATCCTCAGTATCATCACGACCGTTGTTCTGTTTTCTTGAAGAGCCGTCCGGCGCTCCTTCCACCATCCATTGGCAGACTGAAAAAACTTTAAAATTCCCGGGGAGAATGACCTGGTTTCGAGGTTTTTCAGTCAGCCAATGGAAGGAGCGAAGGACAGCTATTCAAGATGACAGAACAACAGTCGTGATGATACTGAGGATGGAACAGACTATGTTCCAAAACTAGTTATAGTTCAAGAAGAAGAATAATAATATGAGGTGAGTGATAAAAAAATTTACCTACTAAACATTCATAATATTTCAATTTAGAAATTGCATGTTGTAAAATATATGGAAAAACATGGGAATATGGAAGGTACAGACTTTTGGACATCTATCTACAGAAAAAAATTATTTGCACTTGGCATGGTAGTTGGTAGTTTTGTACAATTTGCATTAAGAAAAGCATGTTGAATGATGTGGAAAAAGTGCAAATCGGCCATAACTAGGACAGGTTTTGAAATGGGTGCAGGGAAATCAGCAAATGGCTTTGCCATTTCAACAAAAATGATTCGTACACAAGCAGTCAAAGTGTTTTAAGTGCAACATAGATGATTTTAATGGTGTTACCATTTCATTTGCTTTTTTTCTACAAAATTCTGTCTTATACGTAGATGCATCTTATACGCCAGAAAATATGGTAAGAATTGCTGCTTTTACAACAAATCCAAAATTTAAAAAAATGTAAACATGAGTAATTAAAAAACACTGAAAAATTGTAGTAAAACTGAAGAAATTAAACTATACCAAACATAGTATCTGAAGAAAGCTCTGAAGATTCAGAAAGAGAAATAAAAAATTCAAAGCATACTGTTAATCGCACATGAATCTTAAAGGTTATTTTAGATATGGTTTATCTGGTATAGTTTAATTTCCTTAGTTTTGCTACAGATTTTCAAAGTTTTTATTTAAATTAACATTTTCCGATCTGGATAGAATCTAATTTAACCCTCTGCACGCTGCTGGTAAAATCTCTTGTGTCAGAGATTTAAGTTACATCTGCCGATGTGATTGGCTTTGCACATTCAGTACAGTAAACCAGTTAAGGCATTTAAAGAGACTATCATGTATGCGGCCGTTGGTCAGTTAACTTGCTTTAGAGCGGGCGCGAACAAACCACATTTATATTCGGCACCTAAATATTGCGTTGGTTTAGTATGTCTTGGAGATCATAGATGGCATGTAAATGTACATTTTATATTCCCGTTTGACACGCTTAACCTTGGTGAATCCCCTTTTATTTTTAAAACAAACACATGGAATTCGTTAACCCAAACTTGCTCCAGTGCAGTCGTATATGTTTCTCGTTATCGTGCTGTTGTTTATGCATGAGTGAAACCTTGGCGAAAGAAAAATATCTCACTGAAGAAGAATTAGTGAATATTTTTTATAATGACGACTCAGGTGATGAACTGATTCCTGAATTAGAAGATTCACAAAGTGAAAGTGAAGATGAACTTCCACTTCCTGAAATTGATACGCCAATACCATGTGATGTCAATCACCCAAGTTATTTCACCATCAAATCCTACTAGGATATCTCCTTTAGGTATGTACAAAATTTGAATTTTCTAGGACTAAAGTTTGTGAATAATGGTCTATTTTCTGAAGTGCCACGAAAAGGGTAGCTGGGGTATTTAAATGGCTGGCCTGTGGGTTTAAATGACTTGCTCGGTGCCTGGTACTGAATGTGTTAAGTATATTATGTGGCAGATAATTGACAGAAACATCAGAGCTGATCAAATCAGCTCATGGCACCTAAAGGGTTAAGAAAGAAAAATTAATGATTGAACCCTGGATTTTCAATGTTTTTGTACTATTTATTTGTATTTTAAGAATTCTGGATTTGTTGCAAAATAGAGGCAATTAAAAGCATATATCTAGTTGGCAACTTTTTTTTTTTTCATGATGACATGATTGACAATTTCTAGTTAAAGATGTTTAGTTTGAATTAACTTTATCATCATCATTGCTTAGAATATTTTTATGAGATTACTCTTACATTCTGATACAATGGTTTTTAACGAAGATATGTTTAGTATTTTACATTCAGATATCTTAGCACGAGAATTTCTAGCTCCCCTCGATGATGAAAGTCCAGAGAACATTAAAACAGTTATTTTTATATGGATTTCTAGTTATAGTACATTTTTATTGGGATAAAGAAATATGTTATTTCCTGATGTTTTTATTATTAATTTAACATTTCTCAATGAAAGATAAATTAAATTTGAAGAGAAAAATTTTCGCCTAGACCGGGACTCGAACCCGGGACCCTTGGCTTTCCGGGCCAAGTGCTCTACCAACTGAGCTACCGAGGCGAGTTACGGTCTAGACGCAAATTTTTCTCTTATATACGTTGTATTCCCTATCGCCAAATGCTTTTGAAACCATTGCTTCTATCTTTGCAAATGGCGGCTTCTTAGTTAAGAACGTACAACGTATATAAGAGAAAAATTTGCGTCTAGACCGTAACTCGCCTCGGTAGCTCAGTTGGTAGAGCACTTGGCCCGGAAAGCCAAGGGTCCCGGGTTCGAGTCCCGGTCTAGGCAAAAATTTTTCTCTTCAAATTTAATGTTATTTCCTATTGTATTTTCATAAATAAATGTCAGTTTGTAGGCTTATTCTTAGTAAAAAGAGGCTGTGGAATAGTATCATTGTCTTAATCCCCAACATACATCAGTAACTAATACAACTTTTTCTGAAAAATACAAACATCTCATCCTCACTGGTTTAGGGGTTAAGTTCCTTGCTCAGGTCCTAAAGGGCTGTCTGGTTGGGAATGATGGAATTTTTATGATGAAAAATTTCAAAGGAACAACTGCTCTGGGAGGGAATTTAAGCCATGGGTCCCTGAGTCTCAAGATTTTTTGGCCTCATAAAAAGAACCTCAACCCTAAATTAAAACCTCTGAACAAAATTCAGTCGGTCTTTCCCAATCATATTATAATTTTGTTGTCTACTAGCTGTCTCTTTGAGGTATTGACCTAACTAACCATTTATCACTCACTGACATCTGTAGGGAAATAAGCATAACAGAATTAGCATGGTTAAGTAAAAAAAATAATTGAATCATGAATGCAAATATATATATATATATATATATATATATATATATATATGAAAAACGAAAAGGACACTCACACAAAAGAACACTTTAGAAGTATAAAAAATGGTAAAATTTGAAAAATCAGCAATAGCAGCACATAGTGTATTAGAGAATCATAGAATTTTAAAAGAAGCTAAACTGTTGAAACATCTATCTAAGCCTTTAGAATTAACAGTCTGGAAAAAGAAAAACCATCTTAGGTCAATAAATTTTGAGTTTCCAGACGAACAAAATTTGATTACAAAGTTCTTCAAATCAACACTAGATGGTAGTTTAGAAGATTACAGATATGATGAAGAATCAACAGTCATGATAGCTGAAGATGGAGCGATTGATACTGCAGTTCTATGTTAAATAACATAGATATGTAGGTAAGAAGAATTCACAATTCAATTGATCCTATGACTTTATTAAGAAAACCTCAAAATGTAAAATTCCCAATATTAATATATGGTTAAGAATTTATTTATTTTAATGATACAATTAAATATAATGAAATTCCAATCCAGCATGTGCCTTGACTGAGGAAAACCAGAAAAAATTCTCAGGTTTGAAGTTGGGACCTCCTAAGTCTCATTAGTGAGCTCTACATCATCTATCGAGGGGTGATATAATATGGACTAGTGGTCTCCCAGCGGTCAAAATTCGACAAGTCATTAAATGTTTAAGTTTGTCACAAATATGTCATTATGCATTAATTTTCTATTTATTTTTAAAATATGAACGATAGGAAATATGTGGTATAGCTTGGCTAAGACATATTTAAAAAACAATAATGCATCATTTGACATTTGTATACTATTTACATTTGCATTTGGCCTATTTTTATGTGTACGGAAATATAAATATATATCCCTTCTCTTTGTCTCTCACAACTGACCTGTCAATGTTCTATGTCGAGGCATAATGGAAGTAAGTACGAATATATAAATTTAAAAAACAATATGTAATGAAATTACTGAAACCAAGATTAGACAGGGTTTAATTTAAATTCAAATAATAAAATGTACTCACTTTTTTAAATCACTAATAATAAATATGCAATTCACATTGCTGCTGCACGATTTTCTTTTTACAACAATGCACTTTTAGCTATGAACATAAACAAATTAATGAGTTATACACATAAATTCCTTAGAAAAAATTATTTTACTTTGTTTAACTCTTTAGGTGCCATGAGCTGATTAGATCGGCTCTGATGCTTCTGTCCGCTACCTGCCATATACTAAAACAACCAGCAAAGCCGACATCATTTAAATCTCTAACATAAGAGATTTTACTCATGGCATGCAGAGGGTTAATTCAATTTATTTGTAACACATAGTCCACCGCTGTGGTCTCGAGGTAGTGTGCTGCCTTGTCACGCAGCAGGCCCGGGTTCGATCCCCGGTCGGGGCAGTTTTTCTGGGTGAGGTTTTTATCGGGGTTTTTCCTCACCTGTAAGACAAATGTCAGGAAAACTTTAAGGCCCAAACGGTCCCTGAAATCATATGGCCATCATTATCATCATCATCATCGTTCACCGGTGTGGAAAGCAACGGGAAGCTACCACACCTACAATTCCCTAGTAAAGCTGCAGGCGTAGCATGAAAATGCTATGATTGCAGTGAAGGACCTGCCATTGGGCAGAATTACTATGAATGAATGTAACACATATACATAAATTTTATTTTTCTCACTCCTCTATATGAACTTTAATTATGTCAAATATCACACTCCTCCATGCACACAATGTGCTTAAATTTTTTTTTTTAAATAACTTTATTGCTAATTTACAATCTATCTTGAAAAGACAATAAGTAAATTTGTTAAAATACATAACTTGTTAGGAGAATACTGCCCATTGACAGCACTCCATTATACAACATTTTATGCGAAAATAGTTTTCTTTTTTCTAAAATCTTTTTCCTTATTTCTTTTGGATAGTTAATACAATTTTCTTCCTTTGCGCTTAAACTAGGCGTCGATTTCCATGTAGATTCTTGGAGTAATTTCGTAAAATACTCTGTTGCTGCATCAATATCGTCTTCGGATTTTAGGGGAATTTTTAGATTGATATTGTTGTCTAACCACCTCCTAAATGAATCCCAGTCTGTTCTATTATTATATAGTGCAGGAGATTGTGATTTTCTGATGATCATTGTGCTTATTGTTATTATAATAGGAGTATGATCAGAGTATATATCAAGACAAGATTCTATGTCAATATAGTTATCATTAATGCCCTTGACAACAAACATATCTAATAAATCAGGTATTTTGTTTATGGGGTGCAAAGTTTTTCCTTCACGTATTAATGTATAGATTCTATTTTTTTAGTCTAAAATGCCTTTAACATCTAGTTCACATAGTGTCTACTTAATTTGCGTTTAATTTTTATTTATATTTTAATCATCATCTTCATGGTAGGCCGTCAGCCTGTTCCGCTCTCAGAATTCATCTTCCCATCGTCTTCTAGGACGTCCCACATCTCTATAGCCTTGAGGTTGGTACAACAGTGCTTGTTTTGTTGGCCTAGAAGAGTCCATTCTTAAAATATATTCATGCCATTTTTGTTTATAGCTTTGTATTTTTTTCATTTAGATTAACAATTTTGAGTTCTTGCCTAATTGTTTCACTAGGAATGTGGTCTCTTAGAGTATATCCTGCAATGTATCTGAGGAACTTCAGCTCTGATGTTTCTAGTATCTTCTGTCTGATCTATTCATGGCCCAATTCTCTGATCCATATGTCACAATGGGAACTGTCATTACCTTATAAAACTTTAGCATTGTTTCTTTTGTTGTTTTTGTTTGTAGTGTGCTTTTAATTGTCCCACACATACTTTGAAATTTATAATTTTTTTCATGTATATCATTTTCCCAATTGTAAGATATGTGACATCCTACATATTTAAAACTCTGTACTTGTTCGATAATTTCATTTTTCAAAACTATTTTCGATCGAACTGCATATTTTCCTTGAAAGGCCATTGTTTTTGTTTTCTTCATTGAAATCTTGAGATTATTTCTCCATGGTTTTCTTGTGCAGTAGTGTGGCTTTTAGTAATTGATTTTCTGATTCTGCACATATGACTTGATCATCTGCAAACATAATTATGTTTACAATGGTAGTTTAAAATGTTTATTTAGCTGTGTTTGCCAATCTGTGACAGCTGCATGTAAATATATATTAAATAAAGTCGGTGAAAGAGGACAGCCTTGTCTTACTCCTAAATTTATTTTTTCTATTTTGAAATTAGTGGAATTACCATTGTCTATAGCAATTTTTGTACATTGTTTTAATCATATTTATTAAATGTTTTGGTTATCCTTTGCCCGTCATTATTGTCCAGAGTTTTCCTCTTAAAACATTATCGAACGCTTTAATATAGTCCACAAACAGCAAATGCGTTTCCAAATTAAATTCTCTTCTTTTTTGAATTGTTTCATTATAAAAAACACAATCCATGGATGATTGTCCTTTTCTAAATCCATTTTGGTTCTCATTCAGGAATACTTCTATTAATTTGTTTAATCTTCTCATTATTTTTTGCAAAAAGTTTATAGGCTGTATTCAATAGACATATACCCCTGTAATTATTTAAATATTTCCTATTTCCTTTCTTAAATATTGGTTTCACTACTGCTATATTCCATTCTTGAGGAATTTGTGTACCAGCATATATTAAATATATCACATATTCTTGTTTTAACTCTATCTGATGCATATTTAATTAATTCAACATTAATTTCATCTATTCCTGGAGTTTTTCTATTTTTAAAAGTCTCCAAAATGTCATTAAATTCTTCAATTGTAATGGGGTCTTGATTAAGTTCTATTGGGGTCTGATCAGACCATAATGTTTTAAAATGTCTCATCCATTCATCTTCTGATATATTATTTAAATCTGCTATGTCTTTTTCAGATTTATTTAGATCTTTAATGATGCTATGAAATGATGAATGTGATGAAATGAGTCCTGCTAAAGAAATTCCAATCCAGCATTTGCCTTGTGTTTGATGAAAACCAGGAACAAACCTCAGTCAGGTTAGTTAGCACTGGGACTTAGAACTAAGTGCCTTCCAAATTGGAATCTCAAATGCTATTACTTGAGTCAACAGCTTGTTCAATAATTTTCACATTTATGGCTCCTAGACTGTAAACACTGATCAGCAAATCCATTTCAGAAACTGATTGAAAACATCTGTAGGTATACTGTCTTTTAGAAATGTGGTGTAGAAAATTGTATTGTAAGCCTATGTTTTCCCTTTATAGAGATTTAGGCGCTCGCCCCCTACAGGGAAGAATTTGAACCACACTAATTTAGTTACACTTGTTTTCGTATAGATGTCATTTTGAGTGGTACGTGGTCAGCGTTCCGCCTCATACTGACATCTAGGAAACCAAGGTAGTACCAGGACGAGAAAATTTGGTAAATTTTGCTTAGAGGCCTTTTCATTCAGGCTTAAGGACTTTTTACGAGCCTGAAAATCTTCAGACTTGGGACCCACGGCTTAAAGTCCCTCCCGGAGGACTTGCTCCTTGGATTTTTCCATCCTAAAAAATCCATCGACCCCGGCCGGGTTTGAACCCGCGACCCTTGGGACCAGAGGCAAGGAGCATAACCACTAGTCCACCGCGGCCGACGGTGTGGAAAATAATAACTTAAAAACTATATAACGGCTGCATATATACAAATTGCAAAAATACTTTTTTTAAAAAATCCATAGTATGTTGTAAATTGAATTAAAAACAGGCTCCTACCATGATTTTAGGGAAAAGTTCAAGAATCAATTTCATTCATAGTTAAAAATGGGAAGTCACATTATGAGATTGTTAATTCAGTTAATGAATGAGTTGTATTCATATCTTACCTCATATTTCATGATTTTAAACACAGGAACTGCAGTTTTAAGAGGACATCCCTCTCATTTCATGAGTCATAATATTGGTTGAAAATGAGAGGGATGTCCTCTTGAAAACTGCAGTTTCCATGTTTAAAAACACATGAAATACGAGGTAAGATAAGAATATGACTCATTCATTCATTGAACCAATCTCATTGTTAAAGGCAACTTTCAAAATCTCAGATCTCATCTTTCTAGTATCAATGCATTTTGCAAAACTATCTTCCGATTCTTTCAGATATACACATTCTGGTACCATACCTTTTAACTATCAAACAAAAGGCAGGTAAGGATGGAGCTTTCACACTTTTTGTGCTTATGCAAGGAAGAGACAAGATGGTGGACATGTACTAAAATGGCAATGTGTTTGGGTTGGAGGTAGAGGAATTAATTTAAAATCTTGAAGAGGAAAATCTATGGAATCAATTAATCACCATCATGTGGATATTCCACATTATCATAGAAATAACAAAAACCTTATGAAGAGATATCTCTTCATGATGATGGAATGATGATGTGGAATTCTATGTTATATTGTCTTTCAAAACACATTATTGTGTTTATATTAGAACAGAGCACCATGGATTACCTATACCACCTATAATTAGATTACTTCTTCTTCTAGTCTCCTGTCTGGGGATCAAGTTTTTAAAAAAGCCTCCATCTATCTCAGTCATTCCAGTGTCCTCTTCCATTATTTTCATTCATTGACCTCTTCTTTACTCAACATTCTTTTTATTTGTTCTTCTCATCTATATCTTGGCCAACTTGTTATTTTCTTCCCTTCTAATCTAAATTCCAGTGCTTAACTTGATATCATTCTATACTCCACAGCGTGACATGCCTAGAAAGCCTTAGCCTAACAGCTGGCTGCTGGCTTCACTTCCACAGGTGCTAATCGCAGAGGTAGACGATGATCCAGCCAGTGTAGAGGTGACTTGTGGTCAGCATGTCGGGTCCCTCAGCCGTTATAGCTGGTTTTCTCAACCTGTTGGTATCCTTCCATTATTTTCCAATTCATTTACTAATGGCAATATTCTTCTATCAAACAGGTAAGTAATATGCGTATTTGTGATTCAGTACATTCTAACCTCAGATCTTCCCAAAAATTTTATATCTTCAAATGGTCCTATATTATGAAGAAGTGGAGACTGCCAAGGAGGATTTTGTAAAGGGCATTGAATCATTGACCAATTGGGGCCTATACACTATGTAGCAAATAATGGAAAAATGCTGGGAAGAAAATATAACAAACTGTCCATGACTGTGGTCTCGAGGTAGCATGCAGCGGGCTTGGGTTCAATTCCAGGTTGGGACAAGTTTCCTGGGTAATGTTTTTTTTTCAGAGTTTTTCCTCACCTGTAAGATGGAAATGTCAGGAAACTTTAAGGCTCAAATGGTCCCCAAACATCATTTGGCCATCATTATCTTCATTTATCATATTCAACCTGGATTAAGTTTAGGATTAAGGCCTCTCCTAGCACATTTATCCATTATATCATTGGGGCAGCATAAACCTGACTTCCAGGCGCTCCAATCTCAGAAGTGGGTTACTATATGCCAATGCCAAGAGAGAATACTAGAAATATCGAAATGACAAACTGGCAGAATTGAATAAATATACATGTATATAAAAGAAACCACCTATTTGTAAATTATGAAGCAGCATATGACAAAATTTGGAAGGAAGGAGATGTATAGCTTTGGGTTTTCTCTCAAGTAGCTTAAAAGTGTTATATTTCAAATAGGCACGTGCTTGTTATTAAACTGAAGAAGGAAGTATTACAGGATGATGTTATTGCACCTACACTTTTTAATATGGGAAAGGCCATAGCATAGTTGGTTAAGGCAATGTGCTACAAGCCAGATGTTTGAGTCCCAGTAGGATCAAGAATTTTAAACTGCCTGAAACTCTCTGGCAGTACCATAGCCCCAGGAGTCTACTCAGCCTCTAATAGAAATGAATGCCTGTAGTTTGTTCTGGGGGATGAAAGAGGCTTAGCAAAGTTGACATCTTGTGTCAGTTGTCTAGAAAGGTGGGAGCCTTAACCTCATATTATTCCAAGGTCTTCCTAAGCAGTGGTGGCTGGTAGGTTGAAAATCTGGGTTAGGTGAGGCTAAGTGACCTAAGTTACCCAATGATATAAAACAATGCGTTTACATTCATTATAATTAAAAAATTAGAGATGTTAAGTACACTTTTTAGTTTTTGGTTAATGCACTTGATTTCAATTTAATGGCTCAGAGTATGTCATAATAATGTTAAAATTTAAATAATTAATATAAATAATAAGTAAATTTAATTCTGGACAAATTATTTTAGACTTTAACTTTACCTTTTGCTTGAAAGTTAATGAAGAAAACTAATGATTTAATATAAAGTATACTGGGTCAAAATTTGCACTATCCATATCAAACTCACGTTAACATATCATACTTATTATTTTATTGTTAGTCTCCAAGACTTGTACTTAAAAATAAGAAAAATTTATAAGAACATAACTTCATTAAATAAAAAATTTGAAACATTTATAAATACTTACGCAATTATAATAAAAGAAAATATATCTAGTTGAGTTGAATTTCACCAGCACAAAAGTAATTGGATACCGGTATGTAATTAACTGAAAAATAGTGTAAAATAACATGCTATATTTATGGTCACTTGTACTTCCATGCAGCCTGCTATTGATCTCCTTAGTTAAGACATAAGAACACCATGGGATGTTAAGGTAAAGAAACTTCTAACGAAGAAAGAAGAATCATAATGAATTAGGGAAAAGTTATCTACAAATATCTAAAACAGTGTATAGGAGTTGATCAACTGTCTTTGACATTTTAGAAAGGAATACTTGAATAAATAGTGTTCAGAAAGATTACCCAAGACTTACCATACTGTCAACGAAGAAAGAAAATTTGTTAGCGAAGAAAACTCCAATATTAAGTCCATTTGAATAGCAGCACAGATACATACAGATTTAGAGAAAGATGTTCATTCAAATACAGTTAAAAGTATTCTTCATCGGGACCAGCCTCATGGGCTAGTGGTCAGCGTTCCTGACTATTGTTCATGAGGTCGCGGGTTCGATTCCCGATCAAACCATAGGAATTTCCTTAAAGGGAATCATTCCATGGTCTGGAATTTAGATTAAGTTTAGGTTAAGAACTCTCCTGGTGCTTCATTATCATTTATCACCCATCCATATCATCGGGGTAACGTAACTCCGCCTTCCAGGCACCCCAACTTCAAGAAGTGGGTTACAATAAAGCCAATGCCACGAGAGAACACCAGAAATGTCGAAATGACAACCTAGGGCATTGGGGAAAAAAAAAAAAAGTATTCTTCATAGGGCTGAGTACAATGCCCGAATACCAAGAAAAAATGCCTGCACATCTAAGGTAAATAATAAGAATAGAAATTTACTTACAAATTTTTGTGGAAAAAGATTTAGAGTTCTGCAACAAAGTCATTTTCTCAGATGAGAGTAAAATTCAGATCTTCCATTCTGATGACAGTATTTGCATAAGGAGAAAGCCAAAGACGGAATTGGAACACAATATCCAGTAATTGAGTTTGAATTTTTTTAACATTCTTACCTCATATGATTGTTAAAAAAATACAAACTCAATTATTAAATTAAACCTCATAATGTTACTTCCTAATGATTTTAAAACAACATCTAGTCCTTAGTAAAACCTCTCCTCTCCTGGTGCGACAGGCCTACAAGGCCCTTAGCCTACCAGCCGGCTGCTGGCTTCACATCCACAAGTGTCAGTCACAGAGGTAGATGATCAACAACCAGTGTAGGGGTGACATGTGGTTAGCATGTCAAGTCCCCCAGCCGTTATAGCTGGTTTCCTCAACCTGGAGCCGCTACTTATTGTAGCTACCCAATTGCCTCACGATGCTGGGTGGGCACCGGTCCCATACTGGCCGAAATACCATGAGAAAATTTCTTCCCCCATGGAGACTCGAACCAGCGCAAGTCCCGTAGCTCTGCGCCAAGGCTTCCTACCTTAACCGCTCGGCTACGGCGCGGGACCCTTAGTAAAACATGGGGTAGAAATGTTACAGTGTGGGGAGTGAGTCATCTTGTTGTCATAGAAGAAAAAATGGACGCATGGAAACAAAGGATATTGGAAAATAATATCCAGAAAATTGCTGAAAAACTTGGTCTATTAGGGGATTATTATTTGCAACAAGATAATGACCCAAAGCATATCACATATATAGTACAGCGATGGATTGTCTGGAATACTCCACTCCAACCTCTGGTTTTAAAATCCTCATCATCATCCTCTTTTTATCGTGTCCTCCTGTCGGAAGGTCAATTCCAAATATACCTCCAATCATCTCTATTTTTCCATGCTTTGCTTCTTTTTAGTTCTTCCCAGTCATATCCTCTCTCTTGTAGACTTTTCTTCACTTTCATAGTTAAATATGGGAAATAACATTATGAGGTTCTTAATTCGTAAATTAATGAGTCATTTTTTCTTCACTTTGTTAATCCATCTTTTTCGTGATCTACCTCATGGTCATTTTCCTTTGTATCTTGAAAAAGACCACGAGGTAGAATATATATGTGATCAACTGGAGAGACCAATCAAGAAATGCCAGATAACAAGCAAGACCCAGCTCAAACACATATTTCTGGTGGAATAGCATAAAATTCGACAGAATATCATGGAGAAATTGTTCATTCTCTGCCTGTCCAATTGAAAAAAGTTATTCTCAGGAAAGGGTGAGCAACACAATTTTAGATATTGATTTTTTTAAATATATTTTTTATAATTTTTTAATACTCGTGTCCATTTATTTAATAGAAAAGTTGTTACACTTTTTAAAAATAGAATTATGAATTTTGTTTTTTCTCTTACATTACACAATACAAGATAATTTGTCTATGTCAGCAGTCCACCTATGCTCATTTTATTTTATTAGGTGGGAAAATAGACAAGTTAGTGTACAGCAGATTAGTTTACTAGATAATCTGGCATACCATAAGGAAAAGTTGGTAATTACTCCTGGCATAGAATCTCGGATAATTTAATTTTTGTTAATAAAAATCATAGCTCTGCAAGAATTATAATTATGCAATGGACTCAGCTACGGCTGGATCCATGTAATGAAAATGAAAAAAAAATAAAGATCAAATAACTGGAAGAATTATCATTTTATATATTTTTAGTTTAACATTTTTTTTTTTTAAAGTTCGGATGTCAAAGAGATTCCTCACGCCCACGGTCCACTCGATAACAAAAACAAGAGTTTGTTATCGAATGGGCCGTGGAGGACTGTGTTATTTTATTTCTATCTTCATAGATGGCAGATTTAGTAGCACTAGTGCTGCAAACGTTATAAATTAAATTTAATAAAATGAAGAAATTTTAGATCGTAATGTTGATTCACCTGGATTTGTATTGTCTACATTGCGCATTCGCGAAGAAGAAAACCAGAAAACGATCAGCGAGCTATGCAAGTTTGTGGATTCCGGAAGTCTGGGGTTTCGGGTTAGGACGGCAGTGTAGATTATCAGTAGGGCTGGTATTATAGAGTGCATGCGTTACTTACAGTTTCAGTTGTATTAGTTATTATACGTTTTAATCGTTACGATTCAATTATTTGAAAATGTTTCACCTTAGATCTATAACGAAAAGTGCAGTGCCCTTGAAGCATAGTAGTTCACAATTTGATGTGAACACATTCCTGAAAGTATGTTCTACTGCTTTACAAATTAAAAGTTCGAGATCATATTCTGATCATCAGATTCCCGATAGATTGAAAGATGTACCCGATGCAGCTAATCCAAGATTTTTCGACATGGTTGAATACTTTTTCCATAGAGCTTGTCAGGTAGCAGAAGACAAATTAGTCGAAGATATGAAAGTTCATAAAATGTCAGTTGAAGATAGAAAGAAGAAAGTTAAGGGTATTTTAATGTTGATGCAGCGGTGCGATCACATTATCGAAGTTTCGTTCCCACTGAGACGGGATAATGGTGATTATGAAATGATCACAGGATATCGAGCCCAACACAGTACCCATAGAACACCATGTAAAGGAGGTAAGTTCATGAAGTAATTTTGCGTTACATTAAAATATCTAATTAACCCTTAAATTGACATCCTATAAGATACATTGGTTTAATTTATCTAAAATTTAAAAAAGGTAGTAAAATTAACAAGTAGAAATTATTTAAATTTGTATTGAATTACACAATGTACAGTAATATTTAAATAATTGACATGAGCAATTAGTGCTTTGCCAATTTAAGGGTTAATGTATATGAGGTTAGAGTTTTAGCTGTTCATTGAATGACAGGATGGAATGTTTCTACACAAATAACATTACTACTCAAGGTTTTTGATCAAGTGCTATTTGAAGGAGTAAAACTTGGAACAGATATAATTATAGACATGTTTCTACAGTCCAGCCGCTGAGTGTACGGCCCTGGCATTTAGGTTGTATGAGGGGTAAAGGCAGAAACTTGCCCTCTACTGCCAATAAAGAAAAGTTGGAAATGGGAGTGGATGTCTGCCACAACCAATAATTGGGAAAAACTGCACTTACACTAGTGTGAAATCTTTTCAAAGTCCTATAGAACAACAGTGCGCATGCGCCAGAGTTTATAGAGCCAGCGATAACCCACAATCGAACCACATATTGATTATCATCCTCGATTACTATCTGTCGCTATGAAATTTAAATTACCAATATTTGCAATAAATCCCAAATCTATGTTTAAAAAATCATCATCATCATCCGGTATCATGGCAGCTGCCTCTGTCTTCCGTAAACCAAACGCCATTCCTCTCTGTCCATCCATTGTACTTCCTCCATTCCTCTGATATTCATAGCTGCTTGTACCCCTTCTATCCAAAGTTTTCTTCGGTCTTCCTCCTTTCCATTGGGATCCATTCCATAACAATTTTTGGCAATCTTTGCTCTGGCATTCATTTGACATGACCATACCACTGCAATCTTTTCTTTTCTATAATGTCTATGATGTCCGGTTCCTCATGTATACCCATAATTTCCCTTATTTCTTTATTTCGTATTCTATCCATTCTAGATTTTCCAGCTGATCTTCTTAAAACATCCATTTCTGTATTTAAAATTCTTTTCATTTCCCTGGTAGGAATTTGCTAGACTTCAGCACCATATGTTAAAATGCTCTGAATTATGGTTTGATATATTTGTAATTTTCTATTTTTTGTAATATTTTTGCTCCACCTTAAAGCATTTATTGCTTGTTTTGTTTGTGCGATTATATTTTTAATTTTCACTGTGTTGTTGCCTGAATTGTCTAATTTTGTTCCTAAATAAGTGCATTCAATACTAGGTTTTAGTTCTTCTCCATTGTTGAAATTTATATTTTCCATTTCTTCTCCTATACACAGGTATTTAGTTTTCTCAATATTTATATAAAGTCCCCATTTTTCATATTCTTCTTTTAGTTTTTTAGCCATATATTCTATGTCATCGTGGTCCTGTGCTATTAATACCTGGTCATCTGCAAAATTTAGTGAATATACATGTGTATTTTGGATTGGTATGCCCATTTTTTGACATTTTTTCCTCCAGTCTCTTAGTACTCTTTTGAGATAAATTTTAAATAGAGTTGGAGATAAACTGCAACCTTGCCTTAAACCTTTTGTAATAGTACATCCCTTTGTTATATGATTTCCAACTTTTATTTTCGAAATAGATGCTTTGTATAATGCTTTTATAGCTTCTATTAATTTTTTTGGTAATGTTAGAATTGTCTAAAGTTTTCCATGACATATTAATAATATTAAAATTGCCAAATGTTTATTAAAAATGGGTGTACACTTTCTTATCACTCCCTAATGCTGATCCAACCAGTGTTAACCCAAAACAGCGATAGAAAAATCATAGACTAAGTAATATACTCTGTGGAGAAAATAGCAGTTAGCATCACAATATTGTCTAACAGTGCCATAATATTGTGATTTGCATATTTAAATAAATACTTCAAAATTAACTAATAATGTTATAAAAATTGATTGAAAAATTTAAAAATATTAAATAATGTTAGTAAATACAGAAAAAGAGCTATAGTTTACAACAATATAACTGAAAAATCAAGCGCTAGTAGAAGTGCAGTTGAGCCAATAATTGCTCTTGATACCGCTAGTAAGGTTTGGGATTGTTGCGATGTTGTCGGCTGTATTTCTGCTAACTGCCATGATTTGATATTCTGTGTAATACGTAAAGTGGCCCTTCCCACTGAATATCCATATCAGCAACACTGACATGAAAACATCAGGGTCGGAGACTTGGTGGCTGGGCTATAATGCTTACTTGCACACATTAACTCTCAGATTAGGATAAAGTCTAATATTTGTCGCTCACAAATTTTTGTAAGTCGTACAGAATCACAGTGCGCATGCACGAGATTGCTCGAATGCTTTTACATCAACTTCCCTCTTTCTAACCTAACAAATGTACATATTATTTAATAAAACTATAAATCAATCTTGGTGTACATTAACTTGTTCCATCGAAACCTAACAAAATTAAGTTAAGTTGAAATATGGTTTGGAATTAATTGTGCATGTTGGTAACATCGATTCTGCTGCCATCTTGCAGAAATTACATTAAGCATTTTCATGTTTTGCACATATGCACACGCACTGCCATTTTCTAGAATTTAATTCGCTATATTTGCATAATTATATAAACATTTGAAATGCATAAGAAATGTTTAAAGAATTGTTGCAAAATGTTTAAAATAGTACGAAATGTAATTACAAGGGGTAAGAATGCTGTATGGAAAATCATGAGTGACAAATACTAAACTTCAGCTCTTAGATTATATAAAATGTGGAAAACTGCCCTTTATGTTTCACCATGAAATTTTCTGAGTCCTGCAGAATAGCAATACGGACTACCATCTGTTGATGAGGATGCACTCTATGGTTATGTAGAACTTAGAAGAAATTATTGAGATTTTGCATACATAAATAAATATTGGTATTTAACAATTGCAAAAAAAATTTTAAGAATTGTTAGAAAATGTTAAAATAGAAACAGAAAAAGTAAATAGTGCAAGTGCCATATGAATATTGCATGTTGTAGCATAGTGAGAACTAGTCTGCAGTTGAGCATAAAGTATATTCAATTTTGATGAGAAACAGTGATGAAAACTACCCCTTATCAAGAAGTCGCGTATAAAATATAAAGGTGTAATTTTCCAACTAAAGCCTGGACCTTACTTCGAAAAACCACTGCTTCATGGTTGTTGACAAAATCATGAAATTAAAATTACTTTTAACATTTAATAAGCTTGCACTATCATACTTTGTTTTAATTGCTTTATTTTCACTCTTTTGTAAGTTGACCATTTACTCTGTTTTATTCAAGTTAGTCCTATGTTAATATGGAGCAAAACAATTTTTAAAATGTTAACATAGATATTTTGATTTAAGCCTATTAATTTATTATCCTTCTTTATATTTTAAAACAATGTGTATTTTAATCTCAGCCATTGCTCCTTTTATGCTGTGGATTCCATGCTGGGCTGATAGATGTGTTAATGTGATCTATTTTCAGTTTACACACCACTTTGCAGAGCATTAGATGATGTATTCTTGGATTGTATACAGAGAGGAGTGTAATATGATTGTATGTCTAATTGTTTGTGTACTGTAGTTGTGTTCTATGTGGGATGATGATGAAGGGAAGGGAGAAAATAAAACCGGATGCCAGCACATAACCTACTCCTGTTGAAAAGCACAAGGATCTATCAGACTTAAGGTCCACATCTGATGGACAAATTGGTATCATGAGTACCACATTCCCCTTTTCAGCATATGTACTATGGAGAGGTTTGGAATTTAATGTAGGCATCTGGTGCACAATCTAGCGATTAAAAACATACATCACCATCCCTCCTGGGCTTGAGTTTAAACATTATAAAATTAAAATTCCAACCTCTCCTGCTAGTCTATTTTAAAACATTATTAAAAATATTTCCAGTGTAATGATTTTTATCTAACAGGAGCATAATTTCAATTTCTGCAAGGGGGTAGAAATATTTTTTTTTGGAAAGTTCTTGAATTGTATGTTGCTTGGTGCAATTTCTTGTTCTAATTTAAAAATCTCATACGAACTATTTATCATACATTTGCAATTTCATGTGACTTAGCTTTAAACAAATAAAAAGTTACCAATTTAATTTTTAATGTTCAATTTCATTTAGCAAAAAAAAAAGTTAATTTTATATTGTTATGATCCATCCATAGTAATTCTGCCCGAAGGCAGGTCCTTCATTGCAATCATAGCATTTTCATGCTATGCTTGCAGCTTTACTAGGGAATTGTGTACGCGTGGTAGCTTCCCGTTGCTTTCCACACCGGTGAAGGATGATGGTGATGATGATAATGATAAGGATGGTGGTGATAATGATGATGGCCATATGATTTCGGGGACCGTTTGGGCCTTAAAGTTTTCTTGACATTTGTCTTACAGGTGAGGAAAAACCCCGATAAAAACCTCACCCAGAAAAACTGCCCCGACCGGGGATCGAACCCGGGCCCGCTGCGTGACAAGGCAGCACGCTACCTCGAGACCACAGCGGTGGACTTTTGTTATGATAATAATCATAATCAATAACATAATTATACATAACTATTTTTTAATTGGTTTTTATATGAACATTTTTATGAATTAACTTCATTTTATTAAGCATTATATTAAGAGTTTGAGCGCATTCATAGGTAAGAGAATCTTGTTTCTAAATAAAACATTTAGATTGGATAGAAGCCAGGGTTTCTGTATTTGACAACTCAACAAGGGATTCCATGCCACACCAAATGTTGGATTTTTCTTCATGAAATTATTCCCAGATTTGTCACCAACTGTCCATTTCCATAATTTTATTGATAATTTCTTGCAACTTGGACTGGAAGTAAATGTAGCCAAAAAATAAATATATGATCACATGTAGAAGTATATTATATAATGTAAGTGGATAATTAATGGCAATGAGGGAAATTAAAAAAAAACTGGGTGAATTCAAATAATTAGGAACAATTAAACAGGAATGAGGTGAAAAATAATATTAAATATAGGGTAAACTCTGGAAATGCATGCTATTATGCATTGCAGAGACTCTTGTCATCTCAACTTTTCCTAAGAATGTTAAACTAAAAAATATATAAAATGGTTATTCTTCCAATTATATTGTATGGATGCAATAGATGGACTTTCACTTAAGGAGCAGAAAATATTAAGAGTAGGGGCCTATATGAGAATAACGTTTTTAGGGGAAAAAATTTAGATCAAAGAAAGACAAACAAAAAACAGGTGAATGGAGAAGTTTGCGTAACAGTGAACTAAGGAACATGTTCTTTATGGGAAACCAGATGTGTTAATAATAAGAACGGTTAAGTTTCGTAGATTGCGATGGGCAGGATTTGTGGCATGGATGGGGAATTAAAGAAGTTTACGTAATTTCTGCGTGACGGACTTTTTTAGTTCATGATGAAATGCTGAATTGAAATTTTCCTGATGGTCTTATGCAGCCTACATATCGGGACACGAGGTTAAGAGGTCGATCTCGGTCAATATCGATTAAATTTTCAGTCAGAGAAAATTCAAAACTTCCTTTGAAGGGGAAGTTAAAAGAGATAGTTTCGTGTTAGAGATGTATGTGACAAGTAAAAAAAAAAGTTGAAAAAAATCTCACAAATCTCAGACCGAGGAACTCATACATGGCGATGTGATTGTTATTCTAGCAAACTAGAAATTAATGTACTCATGCAAGCTATTCGCATGTAATAGTTATTACAACTAACGAGAGAGAAAAAATGCCTGAACCGGGATTTGAACCCAAGTTCTTCAGGTTTACGCCCTGGTGCACTAACTAGTTGTGCTATAAAGGCAATCCAGGAGGAGATACAAGTTTTTTTTCTATTTGAAATTCCCATATACCTAGTAGAAGTGAACTTATATTCACTTGTACAACAGGATTGCTTCTACTAACAAGGGAACTGTCAACCATTGAATGCCGAAACCTACCTTCAAATTTCTCCCAGAGACCGTGTCCGAAAAAAATCTGCCGTTTTTAACTGCAAGGTATAAAATCGAAGCTAGAATTCAGCAATGAAAACCCATTGAACGGAGCAAATGGACTCCCTGCATGAGTAAGAGTGGAGTGAAGTGAGGCGGGACGCCTCGCGGATGGCAGGTATTGGGGATTATCCAATCTATCAATTCACAAGTAGTATTACTTCCCTATAGTTTAAAGTATTGATTTGGTGTTGAATTTTAATGTCTTGCCGTTAAAAAAGTCAATTTTTTTTTGGACACGGCATTAGAATATCACAACGGTTCTCTGGAAGACATTTCAAATAGATTTTGGCATCTAATGGTTGATAGTTACCTTGTAAGAATACCCTATATTGCATTTATTCCATGCCATATCAGCCAATTAAGAACATGATATTTAAACTATAATTTGTAGTTGCAATTTCAATATTAGGTTCGTAATTAGCTGATATAATTATCTTTATTTATATTAACTATTGCATTATTGCATGCGAATAGCCTTAATGAGTATATTAATTGCAATATTACAGTTTTAATTAGCTGGTATGGTACGGAATAAATCCGATCGTAATGTCTTCTTAGTAAAAGCGATCATGTTGTAACGTGAATAGAAAGAAGTTCACTACTACTGAGTACATGTCGATCGATAAAAAAACCTGCTCCTAGATTACCTTGATAGCACAATAGCTTAGTTCGTCAGTGCATAAAGCAGATGATCTTGGGATCAAATGCAGATTCACGCAAAATATTGTCTTTAGTTGTATAAAGTAGAGCGAGTATATTAATTCATGACAGATAAGGCAGGATTGTTGTAGAAGCACTTACAAATTGCCTGGTTTTTCCGCTCCGCAGTGTTGCCTAGTCGTGACCTCGTAATACGCCACTATATAATACATTTCTTTTTCTTGTCCTCGGAAAACTTTGTAATATTTAATGTCAGAATATTTTCGAGAAAGAGTTAATTTTTATATCCCATGTTTAGGTGCTTTACTTGTGAGATAATGCAAGACTTTTGTAATATTGAAAAACGGGCTATTACAAAAGGCGTACATATTTGCTACAAAATTAAAATTAATCTTAAAGTAGATAAGTCTGCATAATAACATGGGCAACTCTATAGTTAGAGGGAATAAGTATAAAAGTCCGTCACGCAGAAACTGCGTTAACTACGCGAATTCCTCACCAATATGAATTTATGGTTAGATATTTTGCTGGTTTAAATAATATTTCATTCTTTTGTTGATTTTTGGAGAGTTTATTATTATTTTTTTCAATATCATATATACTGTACTTCGATTCGAGGCTAAAAATCGAAAATTGCGGTTGTTAGAGTAATTCTCATATCTTTGCTTTCATATATTGTCATTGGCCATTTTCGGTGTCTACTAAGTAATTTCGTTGAAGATATGTAAACAAATTAAAACAAATAATATTTTCATGAGCACGAGCTTAATAGATTCATTCCCTCGGAATTAGTTAAAATCGTTACTTTTATAGCGAGCGGATTTATTTTTAACCAAGACATGTATACCACTCTTACGAGATATAGTCGGCTCAGTCATTTAGTTTACAGGCGCTTTGCTTTGTGGTTACGTAAGTCTATTTTGCACGCATAAGTATTTAACATATCAAGCGGCGTTGTCACATTTTATTCACTAGAATAAAATCTTACCAATTAAATATACTGCAAAAGAAAGATTGCAACGCTGCTAAGATAATTATATCCACGTGGAGTTGACATGGAAACGTCATTTAAAAATGCGAAGACATTATTGGCAGAAAACTGTGTTTAGTTTTTGGTGATTGGAGCGGCGTCTTAGAAGCCTCTAAAGACAACTCCCCGGCTGTACCTGGCAGTAACAATGTATTTTTTTAAAACCAGATGGAAACAGTTGCCTTTGATGCCGCCTGTAAACTAAATGACTTTATCAAGAAACGTCTTTATAATTCGGAAAGCATCTTCACTCTGCACAGAAGGCGCGGGGGATGGACATAGTACATATTCATTGGGATCGCAGAACTTGAAATATTAACTATAGAGATATTGAGCAGAAGAGATGTGGTAATAGTGCAAGCTTTTACGATTGACAGCGATTCATCTCTCACAAAATAAGTCGTTCACTATAGCCTGATTTTTCTGATTGTTTAATAAATTACACTAGCCAACAAAGTTTTACATTTTTTCTATAACTGACATGGAAACAGCTAATCTTTATGTTTTCGGGTGTGCTGATAACGAAAATGTTAATGAATATTTAACTCATGCCCCAAATGGGAGTCAATGACCAATCACGTTTCAATGATTTCTGTTTTACAACCAATCAGAGTCGTGTTTCACGAAATATTTATCAGTGTTAAATTTACCATATTAAAGAAAGCTCCTTCTTTTTAATATTCTGAATATGTCTGACCATTGTTTTGCAGTGACTGATCCTATAAGAAATACGGCTACCAGATTGTGTATATAGTGCATAGATGTCAACACATAGCGCTTGCAGGAGTTAATATAAAAACATTTGTAGCAATTTATTACACCACCAAAAAAAGAAACCACTGTTTGCACTTTCTTTAATGTATTTTTTCCCAGGTAATAATCCAGAAAAATATAATTGTCATATTTACATCATACATCAGAAATGAATTAATATACAGTTTGATGTGTTTCATTTTTTCTCCACTAGAGAGCATTCTTACAATATTGCGTTCCTTTGGCAATAAATACTATGATCTGGTTGCAGTGATAAACAAAAGAAGCAGATGAAGCGTACCAATCGTTTCTCATTTGTTTTCAAACATCGCCGTTTACATTAAATATATAAATATTTTAAAATAACTATAGTTAAATAATGATTTATGAGTAAACAGATTAATTTTATCCATTAAATAGTCCTAACAAATGCCACTCTTGATTTCCAAATTCTCTAGATAAATACACTCCTCACTTCGTGAGTCGTGAATTTATCGATAATTTGGAAATCACTCGTGGCATTACTTAATGAAAATGCAAGATTTGTTTTGAAGTTATGCTAACTTTACGTTATTGCCTATATGAGTCTATGCATGTATTTATCTTGTTATCGCTTGGAGGAAGGTCACTGAAGGCGCAACCGCTTTACCTGACATTTGTAATTTTCTGATAGTGATTTCCTAATTAGTGTCCAGCAGCAATCGGCTAACATTGCACTTCACTTTCCCTGATATCTCATTTTCATGTTCGAAATTTGCTGGTGGAAGCGTTCCCTGTGTTCGTCGCTTACAGCACCACAGTTATCAGGAAAAAAAAGTCAAATTGGAAATCTAATAAATGTAATTTTAAGGACATATTACACCCCAGTCTATCGTGGCAGTGCAGAGGATTTGATACAAGATCCTTATAGTTTTCTGCCCTCTTATTTCCTAGAAAGTTTGTTGACACTTGAACAAAGGCATCCCAAGCTAACTTTTCATTACCTGTCAGGATGGTGTATGCTCATCTTTGTACATTTTCCGTATATGGGGGACACACGAAAATCCTCTCTTTTTTTCGTCTCACTAAGCCGTTGAAATTTCTGGCGCAAATACATAAATGATGCCCCAGTTTTGTCCATGGTCTTAACGAAGTTCTGTATTAAGCTCAATTTTACATGAAGAATTACGTTATTGGATTCGACAAGTGCTTCTTGTATAACATTGTGAGGTCTGGTTCAAGCGATTAATGCTTAGGCCAATCTTTCTTTTTATAATGAAGTGCTATGGAGCGGCTATCCCAGAGTCACTGGAAGCAACAGAACTTGGTATAGCCCTGTTGTAGCTTATGATTTTCAGATCCCCGGAAATCTTCCATTTAAACTTGTCACAGTTCAGTCGCAATAACAATATTGTTTGATGTTAACATATGTTTTTTTGATGGAAGGTGCATACCCAATCGGAATCGATGGTAACACGTTGCCATCATGCAGTAGGACACACTTGAGACTTATTTTGAAGGAGTCGATGAACAACCTCCACTCAACACTTTTATATTAATGCCCATAGCTGCCATTAGTTCCAAAATAGAGTAATCTAAGTATTGGCTTTAAAATTTTCTAGTAAAGCTTTTTACTTTATTTTTTTAAGCGTGGATGCATTGTAAAATAGGTTACATATAGTAATATACTCTTCTGCGTCGAGACATAGGGGATAATGACATCACTTTGGCCTTACTTTTAAACATAGAAGATTGAAATTTTGCACCTCTTAGTATGTTTCAGTTGATTTCGAGATCTGTGCGTTAACATAGGAGGATGCAGGGGGCCCGAACTTAGAAACAAGGGATTTTCAGAAAAAAATCCCAATTTCCCTCAATTTTTCCCGCCTCGGGTACATGTTAGGAGCATTTGAATGGTACCGTTTAAAGACTGTTCTTTTCTGAAGAGAATGAGGTTCGAAGCATGTTCCTAGGATAAATAGTGATGTTGCTGTAACTGCTTGCATGAAATTAACCCAAACAAAATCATAATTTAAAAGGGTTAAATGCACCCCCTTTAACTTGGAAATGAGAGCTACTTCGAGCTTTTCATTGTCTTTTTCGTTATCAGTGTGGTCGATATACCTACGAAACATTTACTTCATTGCAGTTACATTTTCACTGTTGGCTAGTGTTATTTGTAAGGTCTTTTAGGGCATATTGTGCTAATCGCTCAGTAGAATTCCCTCTTTTAACGTGGAGAGTGTGTGCCATTAACACAAAACTGACTGCGAGATACAGTTACGTAATCGCAAAAATTGAGGTTACAGTACCGCATGTAAATGTGATAATCACACAGCCAAAGCGACAAAATGTAGGAAATCTGACATCGCCGCAATGTTTTCCGATTAGATGGCTCTAAGCTTAACTGTTCGACAAAAATCATTCGTAAATGAAAGATTGAATATATCATAAATGTATCAAGCCGTCTTTCGATTCCTGAATTTGCGAACACTCCCATTTGGCACTGGTATGGCAGCACTAACGAACAGTCTTGCCAGTATAAGTAGACTTTTTCAGTGTACCAGCGCGGAGCGGAGCTTGTAAAACAATCGTCATGTGCAGTGCGTAGTTTGGGATAATTTTAAACACAGTAGACACGATGAAATATATCGTGTGTAGCTATATTAAATCCACATAACTACCTAACTCACTCACTGGCACTATCGAACCCGTAGATTCATGACCGCGCGGACATAAGCTCTCCATATATCACTATCCCGAGCCAATGTTTTCCAATCATCTCCTGTATAATCTACTTCCCTCAAATCATAGTTAATGTTACTCTCCCACCTCATTCTTGGTCTACCAACTGGGCGTTTTCCCTTTGGGTTTCCTAAAAGAAGCTTCCATGCACGTCTTTCATTCCCCATTCGTGCCACATGTCCTGCCCATCGCAGTCTACGAGACTTAACTGTTCTTATTATATCTGGCTTCCTATAAAGACCATGTAGTTCATTGTCTGTTCATCTCTCTTTGGTCCAAAAATTTTCCTAAGAACTTTATTCTCAAATACTCGTAATCTCCTTTCCTTCCTTAAAGTAAGAGTCCATGTTTCGCATCATATAATATAACTGGTAGAATAATAGTTTTGTATATTTTCAGTTTAACGTTTTTTGAAGGAGTTGGGACGTCAAGAGCCTCTGTAATGCATAATAGCATGCATTTCCAGAAATGAGTCTGTTTAATTTTTTTGTGTGTCTCATTCCTGTTTGTGATTATTGTTCCTAGGTATTTGAATTCAGTCACTTCCTCAAAACCTTCCTCACCTGCCATTAGCAATCCATTTCCATATATGTTTCTATATGTGGCCATGTATTTAGTTTTATTGATATTTACTTCCAGTCCCAATTTCTTAGCGTGTGTGCGTGTTGGCCTTTAGTATCTCCTCGCTATCGCCCAATAGTACTACATAATCAGCATAAACTAACAGCTTATTAATACCATTGAGTTATAGGCCTTCTTTGATGGCATGCTCTAGTACAGAATTAAATCATAGTGGATATACATTACATCCACATACTTTCATTAAATATTTAAATTAATAAAAGTTGTACTTGTGGTGGCAGTCGTCCTCAGCAAATTAATATGGGTACTTACTTTCTTAATCACTGGCACTATCGAACCCATAGGTTCATGGCCGCGCGGACATAAGCTCTCCATACATCCCTATCCTGAGATAATACTTTCCAATCATTCCCTGTATAATCTACTTCCCTCAAATCATAGTTAATGTTGTTCTCCCACCTCATTCTTGGTCTACCAACTGGGCGTTTTCCCTCTGGCTGTCCTACAAGAAGCTTCCATCTTTCATTCCCCATACGTGCATCCTGCCCATCGCAGTCTACGAGACTTAACTGTTCTTATTATATCTGGCTTCCTATAAAGACCATGTAGTTCATTGTAATGTAGTCTTCTCCATTCACCTGTCTGTTCATCTCTCTTTGGTCCAAACATTTTCCTAAGAACTTTATTCTCAAATACTCGTAATCTCATTTCCTCCCTTAAAGTAAGAGTCCATGTTTCACACCCATATAATATAACTGGTAGAATAATAGTTTTATGTATTTTCAGTTTAACGTTTCTTAAAAGGAGTTGGGACATCAAGAGTCTCTGCAATGCATAATAGCACGCATTTCCAAAATTGAGCCTATGTTTAATTTCTTTGTGCATCTCATTCCTATTTGTGATTATTGTTCCTAGGTATTTGAATTCAGCCACTTCCTGAAAATTTCCCTCATTTGTCATTAGCTGTCCATTTCCATTATAGGCTATAATGTATTTCTATGTGTGACCATATATTTAGTTTTATTGATATTTACTTCCAGTCCTAATTCCTTAGTGTTACTCAATAGTGTGTGCGTGTTGTCCTTTAGTATCTCCTTGCTATCGGCCAATAGTACTAAATCATCAGCATAAACTAACAACTTTTATTATTTTAAATAACAGTAACCTCAACGGTGTTAATGTTTTTTGTTTAAATATTTGCATTAGTCGGATCATGGTCATATTGGAGAGTATATCTCATGACGCTCAGGTCCTGAAATTCAGCGCAGAATTGCATGTAGCATCTCGAGATCTACCGCAATCCACGCAACTACGAAAGTAATTGGATCAACATGGCAGCTAAGCACTGACCTTGATCCGACTAAAGGAAATATACGTAGGATACTGTAATTCAGATGCTAATAAAGTTGTGTTTTAAATAGGTGACCATATGCATGAATCTGAAACCAAACGGTGTGTCGAAAATCATATAATTAGAAATAATTGTAAACGCAAAGCTACAGAAGACCTGGCTTACACAGCCTCTCTTTAAGTCGAATCAAATTATGTTCTCAAAGGAAATATTAACAGTATTCGCGTATCAGTTTACAGAGAAACGAAATAAATTACCACTTTTACCTCGTTCTGCAGACGAGGAACTAGTACAATTACACGAATTACATATTTAGAGTAACAGAAAATAGTATTTGTTATGTAGGCCTACACTGCCGCTCAAAAAGAATTACATATTTACGTAGAGTAACAGAGACTTTGTTATGTAGGCCTACACTGCCGCTCATAAAGATTGAGCGGATTATTGGTCATTAAAATATTCAATATTTAGCTTGCGGTTCACAAAAGTACGAATTGTATTGTACTGTACATGACACGACACCGTAATGTTTTGCGTGAGAGACGCCCATTTAGTGACACTACGACAGCTTAACGTTTAGCTCAGGCTAGAATGTAACAAGGTCTTTTCTATTTGCATTTGTTTATCTTTTTAAAGACAAAATATTGTTGATTATGTGGAATTGATCATTTCCCAACATCTGAAGGCTATTGTGAGGTTGAACTTGATCAAATAAATAAACGCAGGGTGTATATCAGTCGGGAAAATCTTGAAAACGGGATAAGTCGGGAATTTGAAATAAATCGGGAAATAGACGGGAGTTCATAAAGCGAAGTGCAAATCAATATATATAGTAACTGCGGGTAATGTGGACCCCTATTTTGAATTTGTTTTTCTTCTTTTTACGCCAATTTTGGAGTATATTAAACAGTACCAACTAAATTGGAAACACCATCTAGAAAGAATGAGTTCAAATCGGATCCCCAAAGCTCTTTATAATTAATTATATACCAAGAGAACGAAGATCTCTGGGCCGTCCTATGAAACGCTGGAGGGAAAATTTTCTATAGGATCGTAAGAGGCCTTGGCCTAATACTTGGAAGGAAGAAGAAGAAGTTAAGGGATTTTAATTTTGTTTAATTACAGTGACTATTTAACTCATGCCCCAAATGGGAGTCAATGACCAATCACGTTTCAATGATTTCTGTATTACAACCAATCAGAGACGTGTTTCACGAAATAATTATCAACGTTAGGATTATCATATATTAAGCAAAGCTCCTCCTTTTTAATATTCTGAACAGGTCTGACCGTTATTTTGCAGTGACTGAGCCTATAACAAATACGGCTACCAGATTGTATATAATAGTGCTTACATGTCAACATTTGTAGCAATTGATTATACCACCAAAAAAAGAAACCACTGTTTGCACTTTCTTAAATGTATACGACATCAAAAATGAATTAATATACAGATTGATGTGTTTCATTTTTTCTCCACTAGAGAGCATTCTTACAATATTGCGTTCCTTTGGCAATAAATAGTATGATCTGGTTGCAGTGATAAACAAAAGAAGCAGTAGAAGCGTAGGCTACCTATCGTTTCTCATTAGTTTTCAAACATCACCGTTTACTTTAAATATAAAAATATTTTTAAATAACTGTAGTTAAATAATGATTTGTGAGTAAACAGCTTTATTTTATTCGTTAAATAGTCCTAACAAATGCCACTCTTGATTTCCAAATTCTCTAGATAAATTCACTCCTCACTTCGTGAGTCGTGAATTTATCGATAATTTGGAAATCACTCGTGGCATTACTTATGATTATCATAACGTTATAACTGTGAAATATTTTATTCAAATATGGAATCATCTTCATAATTTATAAACTATTTTACATTACAAGAAAGGTCAACTTTAACCTCCATATTCGGGTAAAATGGACCCCAGAGTCCATCCTAGCTTTTAGATTATTTTTAAGTTTAATTATTTTATTAATTTATACAGACAGGCACAAATAAATCTGAAAGTATTTATGGCCGATCGTAATTAAAAAGCGTTGATATTTAACATTTTTAAAAATTATTGTTGGTTGTAATATTCACACGTCATTCATCTGAAAACAGCGACGGTATTTAGGGTTTAATAAAATTATAACGATATTAAATAAAATTAAGTGCATGGTTTTTACAGATAGCATCCTCATTGATAAAATATTCATATTCGTGAACAGCTTCGTGGAGGGTCCACATTAACCGAATTACTTTGTTATGTTTATTTTGTACAGCCGCCATGTCACATAATATCAAACCAAACCCGTCTGTATATTAAAACAGTATCTATATAATATAACATATTTAGGAGATTTTTCAATATTTATAATATTCAATAGCAAAAATTAAGAATTAATTCTTAGCTTGAAAAACTTTAAAAATGGTATTATCATACATATCAGAATTGAACCCTTCTTCGCACAAAGAATAAAAGAAACTGATCTTGAACACGTCAGAGTTAATGAGGGGGAAAAGTTGAAATATTTTCTGTTCGAGGGCAGCATCAATTAAAGAAGATTTTAACAGGGCCAACTCAAACCGAAGGGTCCACATTACCCGAACTTCCTATATATATATTCAAGATATAAGGAAGCATAATTAGATCGAAAAAATAAATTGTCCGAAGAAGAAAGAGACAAAATTGAAAAAAAAGAGGAAAAATTGAAATTTTATAAAGAATCTGGAAGAAATAAAAAAACCTTTACAAAATGATGTAGGCAAAAGAATTGCTGTCATTGACAAAAAATCAAACGTTTACCGTAAATAAATAAAATATACTTACTCTTACTTACTTACTCACTGGCACTATCGAACCCGAAGGTTCATGGCCGCGCGGACATAAGCTCTCCATACATCCCTATCCTGAGCTAATGCTTTCCAATCATTCCCTGTATAATCTACTTCCCTCAAATCATAGTTAATGTTGTTCTCCCACCTCATTCTTGGCCTACCAACTGGGCGTTTTCCCTCTGGCTTTCCTACAAGAAGCTTCCATGCACGTCTTTCATTCCCCATACGTGCAACATGTCCTGCCCATTGCAGTCTACGAGACTTAACTGTTCTTATTATATCTGGCTTCCTATAAAGACCATGTAGTTCATTGTTATGTAGTCTTCTCCATTCACCTGTCTGTTCATCTCTCTTTGGTCCAAAAATTTTCCTAAGAACTTTATTCTCAAATACTCGTAATCTCCTTTCCTCCCTTAAAGTAAGAGTCCATGTTTCGCACCCATATAATATAACTGGTAGAATAATAGTTTTATATATTTTCAGCTTAACGTTTTTTGAAAGGAGTTGGGACATCAAAAGTCTCTGCAATGCATAATAGCATGCATTTCCAGAATTGAGCCTATGTTTAATTTCTTTGTGCATCTCATTCCTATTTGTGATTATTGTTCCTAGGTATTTGAATTCAGCCACTTC
Source organism: Diploptera punctata (assembly GCA_030220185.1). Classification (NCBI taxonomy): domain Eukaryota; kingdom Metazoa; phylum Arthropoda; class Insecta; order Blattodea; family Blaberidae; genus Diploptera; species Diploptera punctata. The sequence continues at coordinate 138,256 of JASPKZ010007370.1, read as the reverse complement.
CTCAAAATTTCCCTCATTTGTCATTAGCTGTCCATTTCCATTATATACTGAATTTCTACGTGTGACCATATATTTAGTTTTACTGATATTTACTTCCAGTCCTAATTTCTTAGTGTTACTCAATAGTGTGTGCGTGTTGGCCTTTAGTATCTCCTCGCTATCGGCCAGTAGTACTACATCATCAGCATAAACTAACAGCTTATTAATACCATTGAGTTGTAAGCCTTCCTCATTCTCTAAAGATTTAATGGCATGCTCTAGTACAAAATTAAATAGTAGAGGAGATAGTGCATCTCCTTGCTTCAACCCATTCTGGATTTCAAAAGTGTCTGAAAACTGTTTGCCTACACGCACCCTACTCTTTGAGCCATTTAGACACATTCGTATAAGTCTAACCAACTTTTTAGGAATTCCGAACTCCAGCAGGATACTATATAACTTCTCCCTCTTAATTGAATCATATGCTTTTTTGAAGTCTACATATAGTTGATGTACAGTACCATTATATTCCCATTTCTTCTCTAAAATCTGTCTTATACTGAAAATCTGATCTGTTGTAGACCTGTTTCTTCTAAATGCACATTGATGATCTCCTAGAATGTCATCAATATAGGGAGTAAGTCTGCTTACTAATATATTTGTTAGAATTTTGTACGAAGTTGAAAGTAATGAGATGCCCCTGTAGTTGTTGCAATCAGTTTTATCTCCTTTCTTATAAATTGGTACGATAATTGATTCCTTCCATTCATCTGGAAGAGCTTCTTTTTCCCAAATCATACTAAGCAACCAGCGTATCTTGTCCATCAATTTTTCTCCCCTCTGATTTTATCAGTTCTGCTGGGATCTCATCTGAACCTGATGCTTTATACATCTTCAATTTTTCAATCGCCATTTCAACCTCTAATGCACTTGGCTCTGCGACTAGCATTTCTGCTGTCTGTAACTTATCCTCCTCAATGTCCTGTTCTGTATGTACATTTAATAGCTGATTAAAGTAACTTTTCCATCTATTTAATATACTCCTAGAATCTGCAATCATATCCCCATTTTCATTCCGAATTATGTTTGTTCTAGCCTGAAACCCTTTCTTCTCTATACTAATTCCCTGATATAATTCTCTAATGTTCCTATTTTTTGCATTCATTTCAAGATCATTAATCTTCTCTCTCAAATATTCCCTCTTTTTACTCTTTAGTAACTTGGTGGTTTCCCGTCTAACACTACCCAATTGCTCTAAATTTACCTCATTTGGCTCGTGTAACCATTTCATTTTTGCTAGCTTTCTTTTCTTTACAATGTCGGCACATTCCTCATCAAACCATTTCTTGTTTTGCCTCTTTTTTAAACAACCAATGCTTTCTGATGCTGACAATTTAATAGTATCTCTTATAGCCTCCCATTCTTTATTTATATCAGTTTCTTCTTCGTTTGCCACATTGTCATCTGAAGATTCCAGTACTTCAAATCTATTAGCAATTTTGATTTGGTATTCTTGCCGCATTTCATCATTTTTCAAGTTTTTTAATTCATATTTTACAGAATCATCTTTAGCGTTCATTCCTCTCATAAGCGATAGCCGTTGTCTGATTTTCACCCTGACCAGATGATGATCCGAATTGCAGTCTGTCCCTCTAACTGATCTAACATCAATGATGCTACTGTGCCAGCGTTTATCCACTAATACATGATCTATCTGGTTCCGAGTTTCTCCATCTGGGGACGTCCAGGTGTATTTATGAATATCCTTATGCTGAAATGTTGTGCTCTTAACAATGAGATTCTTTGATGTGGCAAATGTGACTAATCTAACCCCGTTGTCGTTACTATCTTCATGAAGACTGAATTTGCCTATTGTTGGTTTGAATATATCTTCCCGCCCCACTTTTGCATTTAAATCTCCTAAGACAATTTTCATATGATATCGTGAAAGGCTATCAAATAAGCATTCTAATTCTTCATAGAACTCATCCTTGATCTTGTCATCTTTATCTTCTGTGGGGGCATGTACATTTACAATTATAAAATCATGTCGTTTACCCTTTAGAATTTATGTATGATATCCTATCACTAACAAACTTAATATCTCGGATAGCGGATAGGATCCTCCTTCTGACTAAAAAACCCGTTCCAAATGCAGGTCTTTCTGCACCCCCATAGTATAATGCAAAGCTTCCTGATTCCTGACTACCTTCTCCTGGCCACCTAACTTCCTGTAAAGCGACTATATCCAAGGGCGATTTATCCAATTCCCGCGTTAATATCTCTAGTGCCCCGCTATTGTATAAAGTCCTAACATTCCATGTTCCTAGGAACATGTCCCTGTGTTTGAGCCTTTGGCATGGGTTCCCTGAAGTAGTCCCCGCCCGGAGAACCGAATGGGGGACTATTTGACCTCCGGAAAATTTTACCCCAGATGAACCCATGTCCGCATTTCTTGACGGTTGTATTTTTACGGTGAAAGATCGTCACTCTTTCGCCCAAGGTACTTTTTTCGTCTGGCTTATCACCTTCGACCAGTCCGGCATGGGTAACCCTATCGGCAGCAATGCTACCGCCGGCATAGCTCTCAGGATCATTTAAGCACGCAAGCCACTCCACCACGACAAGGTAAAGATACCATGGAGGGAAATAAATAAAATATGAATAACATAATTTTAAAGTAAGATTTTTTATAATCAATTGAGTTTGTGTTTACTTGATGGAAATCCATATTTATTAATTAAATAAAAATACAACTTAGTTTTATTTGATTTTCATATTTATTAAGATATAAGATATATACATTCTCAACTTGATTTGAATGAATCGCCTTTGTTAAATTTAAAAAAATTAAATAAGTTATTGTTGTATTGTTGCTTAGATCAGTTGATATGTACTATAATAACACAATTCACAATTTAACATGTTTGAAGAAGGTACAGTGTACCGAAACAGTTGTCACTGAATTATACTTAGTAAATATGAAAATCAAATAAAACAAAGATTTTTTTGCTGTTTTATCGTAACCTAGTTCACGTTAAAATATATATTTTGCAATTCTTATTCAAGACCCTACCATACAATAAATTATGTATTTTCATTACTTACAAATATTAAAAAATACAATTTTAACAATATTAGCTTTAAATTAATTCAATTTAACACTAAAAAACTCGGGAATTATTTGATGCCATAAAGAAACAGGGAAATGGTCTGGAATTTCATATTTGTAATTTGCTAGACATCCTGAAATGTCATATTTGGAGTTTGAGCACAAAAAGTAGACGAAAGCCAATAAAATTACTGTGGAACTAATATTTCGTCCACATTCCGCCTGCGTCAGTCCCAGTATGCGCTGGAATCCATGAGTTCCCGGAAAAGTTCTTGATCTACTGCTTGCTACCTGTTCCCATGTATGAATAACTCTTTATCTTAATTCTTTCTGGCTGTGGTATGGTCCTGGCCATTTTGAGCGGAAAGTTGCCTTTACTCTTGCCCGCGTGTTCAATTCGGATCATATTAGGTGACATCAGAGAGCGATATAACAGATGGATGTCACGCCTCCACAAAAAAAAAAAAAATCTTTGAACCTGTATGGCATGGTGCACTGGATTGTTAATCCTGTTGGAACAAACATATTCCTTCTGGATAATATCCACTATTTTATCTCCATTCTTCATTGTTCTCTATCCAACGCATCTGCATCTTGTAGGCCTTTCAGTTCCATACATCTTCTTACTACATTTATCCAGTTTCCATTTCTTGTTACTCCCATCTGATGTCCATCGCATCACTTCTTTTGCCAGTCTTCCAATCTAATTAGGCTAACTCACTGGCACTATCGAACCCGTAGGTTCATGGCCGCGCGGACATAAGCTCTCCATATATCCCTATCCGGGGCCAATGTTTTCCAATCATCCCCTGTATAATCTACTCTCAAATCATAATTAATATTATTCTCCCACCTCATTCTTGGTTTACCAACTGGGCGTTTTCCCTTTGGTTTTCCTACAGGGAGCTTCCATGCACGTCTTTCATTCCCCATTCGTGGCCACATGTCCTGCCCATCGCAGTCTACGAGACTCAACTGTTCTCATTATATCTGGCTTCCTATAAAGATCATGTAATTCACGGTTATGCAGTCTTCTCCATTCATCTGTCTGTTCATCTCTCTTTGGTCAAAAAATGTTTCTAAGAACTTTATTCTCAAATACTCGTAATCTCATTTCCTCCCTTAAAGTAAGAGTCCACGTTTCGCAACCATATAATATAACTGGTAGAGTAATAGTTTTGTATATTTTTAGTTTAACGTTTTTTTGAAAGGAATTGGGATGTCAAGAATTTCTGTAATGCATAATAACATGCATTTCCAGAATTGAGCCTATGTTTAATTTCCTTGTGCATCTCATTCCTGTTTGTGATTATTGTTCCTAGGTATTTGAATTCGGCCACATCCTCAAAATTTCCCTCATTTGTCACTAACTGCCCATTTCCATTATATAATGTATTTTTATGTGTGGCCATATATTTAGTTTTATTGATATTTATATTTACTTCCAAATCTAATTAGGCTACATACTCAAATCATTGATATACTCGTATTTTTTAGTGTATCACTTCGGCTGTACATCTTTTTGTATATTTGTTAAACGTTTTATTTCTACATTTTTTATTTTTTGTTTCCTTGATTTTATAGCTGGTCTTCTGAGAGTCGATAATGTAGGGCAGGGATTCCCAACCGATGATTTATGTATTCTCTAAGACAAGATAATATAATTGCACCTTTTTGTTATTAAAACATAATTATTTTATTTTTAATTTCCTTGATTTTATAGTTGGTCTTCTAAGGAAATATAATCGAACAGCTCTCATTTTCTTTCCTATATTCTATTTACTGTGACGAAATTAATTAACGAATTATGTGTTAATAACTTCAGAGAAGTAATTATGATATTATCGTCGTACAAGATATGTAAATCCTCAGTTGGGAAACACTGTCCTACATTATCGATCCGTGTGCTCTCTGCTATGATACTCGGATCTCATCTCAGATATTCTCCTGGCAACGATATCTATGAGAAGTTGTTTTCCTTTCTGTTGAAAACATTGATCCCGAACTTCGTCGCTTCTGTGTTCGATAGTAACTGCATTTTTGTTTGTCAGGGGCTGTTCATAGGATATTCCCTTATGGACTACATAATAAATAAATAAATAAATAAATAAATATATATATATATATATATAAATAAGGTAAAGTGATCCCACTACAGGCCTCAGGAGGCCCTTGGGGTAGTAGGACGTTAAGGCTCCCACTTTTTCTCTGACAATCGGCACTTTATGTCAGCCGGGTTGTTCAGCCCTGCGTGACGGCCGCCTTTACCCCAGAACAAGCGTCTGGTACTCATTTCAGTTAGAGGCTGAGTCGACCCCAGGGCCATAGTGCCGCCAGAAGGTTTGGGTCAGTTTAAAAATCCTGACCCCACCGGGACTCGAACCTTCGACCTTCCGGCTTGTAGCGCAGTGCCTTAACCACTACGCTACGGCGTTATGGGCTACATAATAAATAAATAAATAAATATATATATTTATTTATTATATATAACTTTCCTCATTAGAGGATTGCCTCAAGGACAAAGTGATACAATTAATTTTTGAAATTGATGAAATACATTTTGTAAATACATTAAAAAATTTCAAATTGTAATTGATGTATACATAACACAGGCTCAATTCTGGAAATGCGTGCTATTATCCATTGCAGAGACTCTTGATGTCCCAACTCCTTTCAAAAAACGTTAAACTGAAAATATATAAAATTTTATTCTACCAGTTATATTATATGGGTGGGGCACGCCGTAGCGTAGTGGTTAAGGCACTGCGCTACAAGCCGGAAGGTCGAGGGTTCGAGTCCCGGTGGGGTCAGGATTTTTAAACTGACCCAAACCTTCTGGCGGCACTATGGCCCTGGGGTCGACTCAGCCTCTAACTGAAATGAGTACCAGACGCTTGTTCTGGGGTAAAGGCGGCCGTCACGCAGGGCTGACAACCCGGCTGACATAAAGTGCCGATTGTCAAGAAAAAGTGGGAGCCTTAACCTCCTACTACCCCAAGGGCCTCCTGAGGCCTGTAGTGGGATCACTTTACCTTTTATATTATATGGGTGCGAAACATGGACTCTTACTTTAAGGGAGGAAAGGAGATTACAAGTATTCGAGAATAAAGTACTTAGGAAAATTTTTGGACCAAAGAGAGATGGACAGACAGGTGAATGGAGAAGACTGCATAACAATGAACTACAATTTGACAATATTTAATGTATTTCAGGATTATTTATGATTTATTTTTTTAACTCTACCGCTATCTTTAGTGTGATTTACTTCTCTTTATAGGAAGCCAGATATAATAAGAACAGTTAAGTCTCGTAGACTGCGATGGGCAGGACATGTTGCACGTATGGGGAATGAAAGACTTGCATGGAAGCTTCTTGTAGGAAAGCCAGAGGGAAAAGTCCAGTTGGTAGACCAAGAATGAGGTGGGAGAATAACATTCATTTTGATTTGAGGGAAGTAGATTATACAGGGAATGATGGGAAAGCATTAGCTAAGGATAGGGATGTATGGAGAGCTTATGACCGCGCGGCCATAACCTACGGGTTCGATAGTGCCAGTGAGTAAATAAGTAATTGATGTATACATACTATAAAGTAGAAATTAATTGAAGTGTACATGCTATAAAGTAGAAATTTTGTAAATATGGTTTCTTAAAATTGAAATTGATCCTCTAATGACAGTGATGACAATTTTAGAAAGATACACCCTGTCCAAATCTAAGGAATTCCAAAATTTAGCTAAGAATCCTGGTATAGTACCTCTTGCCCCGATCATCAATCCTGTGACGGTTATACTATCCAATTGGTATTTATCTTTGTAATAGTCAATTGTTGGCTCATATATGGTTTTTTTATCACAGTCAACTTCCTCAGGTTGCCACTATGTGTCTCAAAACGGATTGTGAGATCTAATATCAAACCAATTTTAGAAGATGGTCTAATATACATACTTCTCTAAGTATATAAACCTTTAGTCCCAGTCCACTTTATCAGTATTCAATATAACTTCGAGCCTTAAAATGTTATACAGGGTGATTCATAATTCATATTACAAACTTCTGGGAATTGTAGAGGGAACTAAGATAAAGGGGGCACGCCGTAGCGTAGTGGTTAAGGCACTGAGCTACAAGCCGGAGGGTCGAGGGTTCAAGTCCCGTTGGGGTCAGGATTTTTAAACTGACCCAAACCCTCTGGCGGCACTATGGCCCTGGGGTCGACTCAGCCTCTAACTGAAATGAGTACCAGACGCTTGTTCTGGGGGTAAAGGCGGCCGTCACGCAGGGCTGACAACCCGGCTGACATAAAGTGCCGATTGTCTAGAAAAAGTGGGAGCCTTAACCTCCTACTACCCCAAGGGCCTCCTGAGGCCTGTTGTGGGATCAGTTTAGTTACTAAGATAAAGTTTTGATTAGGAATCCTTGTCCGGAAACGTACCATTTCGATGTAAAATAAGTATTACAGACTACTAGGGGTTGTACTACCCAGGGGTTGCATCAGCTTTTACACCAATGCTTGGGACAGTTCGTGTTCGCGGCGCGCATATGTGTACGTACCTTAAAACATCCGTAAAGTAAAGTAAAGTGATCCCACAACAGACCCGGAGGCCCTTGGGGTAGTAGGAGGTTAGGGCTCCCACTTTTTCTAGACAATCGGCACTTTATGTCAGCCCTGCGTGACGGCCGCCTTTACCCCCAGAACAAGCGTCTGGTACTCATTTCCGTTAGAGGCTGAGTCGACCCCAGGGCCATAGTGCCGCCAGAGGGTTTGGGCCAGTTTAAAAAATCCTGACCCCAACGGGACTTGAACCCTCGATCCTCCGGCTTGTATAGGTGTAGCAATGATTCCTGAGGAATGAAATTTGTAATGAGAGCTTAGATGCGAGTCCTGTACTAACCAGTTGTAGGTCTCAGCCAATAGGAAGTATGACCACACGTCATTGCTAACTCCCCCCTCGCTAGCTGCTCGCTAGCGAATATCAAATACAGTCACTGCTAAATATTTTTAAAATCTCGCTACAAAAATTAATTAATATAGGTAATCTTTATCGTAGACTGCGATGGGCAGGACATGTGGCACGAATGGGGAATGAAATACGTGCATGGAAGCTTCTTGTCCGAAAACCAGAGGGAAAACGCCCAGTTGGTAGACCAAGAATGAGGCGGGAGAATAACATTAACTATGAATTGAGGGACGTAGATTTTACAGGGAATGATTGAAAAACATTAGCTCAGGATAGGGATGTATGGAGAGCTTATGTCCGCGCGGCCATGAACCTACGGGTTCGATAGTGCCCGTGAGTTAGGACATCTTTATACGTGGAGGAAGTATATTCACTATATATATATATATATATATATATATATATATATATATACACACACACACACACACACACACACACACACACACACACTATATTTGGTTTATATCTCTCTGTTAATGTTTTAAATAACCACTAAATGTCACTTTAATTTAAACCATCTATAGTCTTCCCCGCGCCTTAGCCATGTGATTAAGACAAGATGTCTTGGCGCAGAGCTACGGGACTTGCGCTGGCTCGAGTCTCCATGGGGGAAGAAATGTTCTCAAGGAATTTCTGCCAGTATGGGACCGGTGCCCACCCAGCATCATGAGACATTTGGGTGGCTATAATAAGTAGCGGCTCCACGTTGAGAAGACCCGATATTCACATTGCACTATAATTTTAAGACTTCAGGCAGCAAGTGTACAAAATATTTTAATTATAGTCTACGGTTTAAAATATAAAATCAACACATCCGCGTCTCACTATAATTCTCTATGGACTGTACATGTTTTGTAAGATGAACTGTTTTGTTTGTACGCGTGGCAGGCAGAGGATTCACAGCTGAGCAGTCTGGATAGGCTCTCCGATTGGATTTACGGTCAAGGATATTCTTCAAAATCCCTTGCGCGAGCTATAGCTCAGTGCCTTAACTACTACGCTACGGCGTGCCCCCCATAAAACATCCGTAGTAGTAATAATGATTCGGATAAATGTATTTCTTGGTAAGGCTGCACGATTAATTAATAGCAAAATTACGCGCTCTGAATCTTTCGGACAATGCTGTTAACTGGCTTGGATTCTATCTTCATGATCGCCAGCAATGTGTATCCAATGCATAACTTTCATCTTCGCTATCACTGAAGGGTGGCGTCCAACAAGGTTCAGTGTTAGGACCACTTCTGTTCTCTATCTATATTAACGATATATCCACTAGACTTACCTATTGTTGACATCACCTATACGCTGACGATTTGCAAATTTACATTCACTCCCATTCTGACGATATACATGACACGCTAGACAAATTAAATAGTGACCCAGACTCAATTTCCCAATGGTCGAAGAAACATGGACTTAATCTAAATGCTGACAAGACACAGTGCATAATTACAGGACATCGGCGAATCCAAAGCATTATACATTACGAAAATATCCCTACCATTCTCCTAAACGACAAAAACATTCCCTACAGCTCAGTAGTAAAAAATCTGGGTATCTACATGGACCAACACCTAGACTGGAAAATCCAGGTGAATAATACCTGCAAGAAAGTGTTCTCAATTCTTCACTCCCTAAATAGTTTTAAAAACTTCCTTCCTACAAAATTAAAACAAATACTTGTACAGACTCTTATAATGCCACACTTCGACTACTGCGACATATTACTGACTAATCTGACAACTGATCTATCTGACAGACTACACAGCGTGCTCATAATGCGTGCATTCGATTTATATTCAATCTCCGTCGTTATGACCACGTGTCTCCTTCATTTCAGGCCTTATCATGGCTACGCCTAAATGACAGAAGAACTTTACATTCACATACCTTACTATTCCAAATTCTGCACACATATTTACCAAATTATTTAACAACACGTTTTCAAAATTTATCGGCTCATCACAATTTAGGAACAAGATCACAAGACTCTTCTTTACTTTTGATACCACAGCACAGGACATGTCTATACTCTGAATCTTACACAATATCTATGACTAGAGCATGGAACTCACTTCCCAGTCATGTCAGGGACTGTCAATCGCTATCATTATTTAAATCCAAATTAACTGATATCTTAAGTTCGACACAATGAAAACATTAACTGCGTAACTACTATATAGAGCTTTCCATTAATAATCATGTAGGAAGCTACTTACTTTATTTTATATAATTTTAATTTTATTATATTCCATGTTTTTGTTAGTATTAGCTAGTATTAGATCACATCATCATTTGTATTTTGTTTATTCTGTATTTTAATAATATCTTAAAATTGTAATATGTATGTAATTTTTGTATAATTCTACTATCAGCTGGTTGAGTGGAAGAGAAGGCCTTATGGCCTTAACTCTGCCAGCTAAAATAAAGCATTATCATTATTATTATTATTATTATTATTATTATTATTATTATTATTAATTATTATTATTATTATTATTATTATTATCATCATCTACATCTAGACGGCGAAAGTTTCATTTTGGGGGATTATATATGAATCAAATTCAACTTTTAGAAAATCTGTATACTCATAACTGTCGAGTCGGAGGAAGATCTTGCACAAATTCTGGTGCAGCAGAAATTATTGAGCACATACCAGGTCTTGTGGCGCTTGTGTATGAAAAGATGCGTCGCAGGTACACTTTGTGCAATGAACAACAGGGTCGCCACGAGGAACCACACTTGTAGTACAAACCCTAGAAGTCTGTAATACTTATTCTGAAATACAAAGACACACGATATCAGCCCATTGTGTTTCTATCTTCAAGTGGCACATCGAAGTGGCACATTTCTGGACATGGGTTCCTTATCGGAACTTCATCTATTAGGTCCCCTGTACAATCCCCCAGAAGTTTGCAATAGGAATTATGAATCACTCTGTATGTTTATGGATTAACAATATTCTAATAACTCTGAACAAGGATAAAATAGCAAATATTAAGTATTTACTATTTTATAAAAATGTAAGAGGAATACTTTATGACTCAACGTTTGTACTTGTGGGTCTGAAAATTGGACAACAAATAGTTATTTTTTATCTCCGATTCCGATTGGGGGTCTTTCCACTTTTCAGCGGTTGCCCTTTTACCAGCCGGCTGCTGGCCCTTCACATCCACATGTGTCAATCACAGAGGTAGTTGATCAACAGCCAGTGTAGGGGCGACATGTGGTTAGCACGTCGCGTCCCCCAGCCGTTATAGCTGGTTCCTCAACCTGGAGCCGCTACTTATTGTAGCTACCCAATTGCCTCACGATGCTGGGTGGTCACCGGTCCCATACTGGCCGAAATACCATGAGAAAATTTCTTCCCCCACGGAGACTCGAACCAGCGCAAGTCCCGTAGCTCTGCGCCAAGGGTTCCTACCTTAACCGCTTGGCTACGGCGCGGGACTATTTTTATCTAATTAACATAATTTAATACGTGCTTAATAGGTCTATTACTATTAAACATACACATTGCATATTAATAACAAATGAGTGGCTCATAATTAAATCTGGGTTGTTACTTCTATTAGGGTGAATTATTAAATAATTATTTGAGATGACAGTATATTTAAATATTAAGTACCGGCGTACTATTTATCTGAAATATTGGAAAGCATATGGTTTGTTAGGCCTATAAAGAATATATATATATTTTTTTTGTCCAATGTAACCAGATTGTCTTTTATGACATTTCTGGCTTTCTCCCCTATCGTTGGCGGAATTGTAATCCATTTCTTAGGTTGGGGCACCTGAAGGCAGAGTTACGTTACCCTAATGATAAGATGGATGATAAATGATAATGAAGCACCAGGAGAGTCCTTAACCTAAATTTCAGACCATGGGTAATCACAGGAACAATTCCCTTTAAGGAAAAATTCCTATGATCTTGACTGGGAATCGAAAATGGAATTTCATGAAGTGTAGTCAGAAAAGCTGACCACTAGCACATGAGGCTATTAAAATATAGAGTATAGGAAATAATTCTACAATCATAGATTAATGTTTCTAAATATGTAGGCCTAAAGGTTAATAAATTTTGAAATATGTAGCTCAGATCTCAGTCGTCTCAATTTAAAAACAGTTTCAGCTAAAATACTCTGTAGGCCTTTCGGAACATGTTACTTCATCAATTTTTAAAAGGTACCATATTTAATTAAATAATATTGTAGACGTCAGTAATATTCATATAATTGTTTTGAACATTGCATTTTTATGTTGGGCCATTGATTAACTATTTTAAATGCCAGATTCCACTGAAGTATTTTATTTTAAGCTAATTATTATATTGTATCTATTTCTTCGAACATTTCTTGGAAATAGCAAAGTGGCGCAAGTGGTCAGACATTCTCCCGCCATCTTTGAGTCTCGAATTCGTGTCTTGATTACTCCATGTGGAGTTCATGGTGGACGAATCGGAGCTAGGGCAAGTTTTTCTCAGTTCCCCCCTCCCCCGTTTTTTCCTGTCAACAGTTTCATTCTACCACTTCTCCATACTCATGTCATAAATAGAGCGAGGAATTTGATGAAATTTCATGTTTTAAACTATTAGTTAGAGTGCACTGAAACAAAGTATCTTTACATTTTATGTTATGTAGAATCAAATAAGACTCACAAAAAAAAACTTCATATTTCATAATATTTGGCAAAATGTTCATATTTTAGTGAAAGTTTCATATTGCTACGTTTTTCAACTTTGAAATTCTGATATTTTTTCAAAACAGTTAAAACATTTAAAAAAACATTTTCAAAATGACTGTAATTCTAAAATGTTTTGACAATGTAACATGGTAGGTAAGTGAAAATTCCTGTGTCCCATACTGAAAAAGATAAATACATTTGATAAAAGTAAATAATTGGATGACGAGATATGGAATGACAAGTTAGATGGAGGTTTTTGTCTGATACTCCATCCCTACAACAAGAACATGATCCTAGATCTAGATGAATAAGCAGAACAAAAATGTAAGAACAATAACCTACCCTACTAGACAGGTAGCAGCCAGTTCCTTCTTGCTACCTAAGAGCATTTAGACCACATTTAAAACACATATCTGCCAAAAGTAGCAAATTCCTTAGAGGTCTATCAATGGCAAGCAGGCCAACTTGGGGATTAAATTCAGAGATACTGAAAATTATACATAATGGTGCTGTTAAACCATTGTTAATATACTGTGCTGCTGCATATCAAGATATCATCATCATGAACAAATTCGTTTTAGGCCATGTGGCCTGTACGGTAAACCTAGCGAAGATGGTCTTGATCTTTCCACCGATGTTTTGGTCTTCCTTGGTCCCTATGTCCAGTTGGGGTATATTGGAATGCCAATTTTGGAAGCCTATTTCTTGCCATTCTCCCCAGATGATTTTTCCATTCTTGTTGGTATCTTTGTATATCTTCATTTAAACTTGTTACTCCAAGTTTTCCTCTGATATATCATCATAGCACATTCACGAATTTAGGCCATTTGTTGACCTGTTTCGGCCTCAAGAGAAACACCATCCAGAAGTCTTTTGAGTGGACGTCCTGGTCTTCTTCTTCCTGCAGGTTGATATCTTAACATTTGTTTGGGTATTCTGTGATCTTCCATTCGATGAACATGTTGCATCCATCTTGACTTATAATCAGAAATTTTGTTTTCTAAAGATTCCATGTGTAATTCTTCTAAGATGTCTTCATTTTTTTTGTGATCTAGTAGTGTGTATCCTGCAGTCCTCCGAAGATATCTCATTTCAGCAGATCTAAGTCTCTGTATATCCTTCTGTTTCAACGTCCATATTTCGCTACCATACAAAAGAGTTGGAAGTGCCAGTGTTTTATACACTTTCAGTCTTGAATGCTTTTGGACTAACTGTGGCTTGAAGATAGAATTTATTAACCCTAAAATTCTTAAAAATTTAGATATTTTTGCATTTACATCCTTTTCTTCTTCATATGAGATATTGCATCCTAGATATGTAAAATTATTCACCTGCTCCAAAATTTTATTGTCCAGTACAATTTTACTTCTGACAGGATCTACACCTTGAAATGCCATAATTTTTGTCTTTTCTGTAGATATCTTTAATCCATATTCTTCTGTAATTTTGTTAAGTTCATACAGACCTTTCTGTAGATTATCTTCGGAATTTGCTATTATTATTTGGTCATCAAGATGTTTTAAAGCAAAAAGTATGTTCAGAAGGAATTATACCAAATTCAACGAGGATTTCCATTACGTATATGTAAATCATATCGTACGATTTCCACGGATGCAGCACTTGTTATTGCTGGTATTCCTCCTCTACATCTAAGTGCACTTTACTCAGCTGGCTTGAACAATATTAAAATAAATCATACAAAGATTGATTATGCTATGTCTTTCATGGCTGCTGGTCATCCTGCCACAGAATATGACAATGTATACGTGCAAAGCTGCGGAAACACCCTTGCCTCTTCAAGACAAATGTAGTGCACGCATTTTTAGTGTCTCGTAGGCTACACTTTAATCGATCGCAGATAAACTTGATTTAAATCCGAACTCAGTTGAAATCAGAAATAATATAAAGAATTACATAAAACACCTGTGCCTGTCTTAGATACGAGGACTCCAGGGAATTGTGGGAAATAAACGTGCTGATCAATTAGCTAAATCCGCAGCATCTTCTGAGCTTCATTATTCATTTTCAAAGTGTCCAGTATCCTACGTTAAAAGTAAACTGTTGGACTATATCATCACGATTGGAATGAACATTGGATAAGGAGTATAAATGGCGCGTTGACTAAAGAGCTCTTCTTTCCTACAGTACACCATAGGCTAAACGCAAAACATTTTATTCCAAATTTCATTTTAACACAATTTATGACTGGCCATGGAAAATTTAGAAGTTATTTTAGGAGATTTAATATTAACCCGGACAGTGATCATAATTGTAAATGTCAAGAATCAATACAATCTGTAAAACATGTTTTATTTGATTGTCCTATATTCGAAAGACGATTCTGGTTAAACTTCTTCTAAATGATGATGAGCTCTTGTGTGAATTGATTTTTAAGAACCAAAATTATTATAAACATTTTATGAACTTCATAAAAACATTCATAACAATATGTAGTATTTTCTAAGACACTTATAGACGATTTATGTAATTCGTAACACTCATTCAAAACCATAAGATAATATTTCTGTTTTACAATGTATAGTATAATATTGTTATAGTAAGCTACAACCCTAACATGCCTTTGTGGCGAAATAGGGTTTCAAAATATTTGGAGATTCAATAATAATAATACCTAAGAGCAGTTCTTACTTTGTGAGTGGATTACTCCATTTAATTGTAGTAAAGACTGTTGCTCTTAAACGTGAAACAGTTATTTTTGAAATTAGTGAAGTTCTTGTAGGTAAGGCCAACATTATTGTCACTTACACCAAACTACCAAATATATTATGATAACAAGTATACTTGCATAACATAATATGATGCACAGCGCACTTTTGTATCGTATAAAACGTCAGACAGGCGTTATGGTTTACTATCAGAATATAGAAAAAGCTTCTAACTGTGTTTTACTAACATAATTTATAACTGGATCGTTCAAAGTACAAGTTGACCAGGACTAGACACTGTGCTAGGTCCGTTTCTTGAAGAAAAAAAAAACTAATGTTAAAATAATTCTAACTCTGTTTCACATATTCATAGTTGATTAAATCTTACTATAATTGCAAAGAGAGTTCTGAAACAATCCCTAGAATTAATTGTGGATTAATAACTTTTAACATCTTGTTTCTCCAAATATGACATACTGGACTTGGTGTACTTGTGCTCTGGAACAATAACATTTAATGTCATATTTGCATGTACTTGAATTCAAAGATCTCTATGCAATATAAATAGAAATCATCCAAACGTAATAGGAGGTTGAAGCTCCCATCTTTCTAGACAATCGACTCGAGTCGTTCGCCGGGATGTCGCCCCTGCGTGTTGGCTGCCTTTACCCCCAGAACATGCTGCGTCAGATACTCATTTCTGTTAGGAGTTAAGTTGACCCGAAGGCCAGGATGCCGCCAGAAGGTTTGGTCCAGCTGAAAATCCTGACCCCATCGAGACTCGAACCCACGACATTCCGGTTTGTAGCTTGATTCCTCAAACAACTATGCTATGTCGTGAGCCACGAAAATTGCTTCAAATCATGAACATGCTATTCTATATTGGGCCAGAAATAATTAAAAAGGCCAATTAAAATTTGTGTGGAGTGTAGCATTATATGGTGCAGAGACGTAGACATTACGAATGAGTAAAAGCGACTGGAAGCTTTTGAGATGTGGATATGGAGAAGAATGGAACATATAAAATGGACAGACAAAGTAAGAAATGAAGATGTGCTAGACAGAGTGGGTGAAAGGAGAACAATGCTGGAACTCATAAAGAAGAGGAAAAGAAATTGGATTGGGCACTGGCTAAGAAGAAACTGCCTGCTGAAGGATGTTCTAGAAGGAATGGTCAATGGAAAGAAAGTTAGAGGCAGAAAAAGACATCAGATGATAGACAATATTAAAATAAATGGTTTGTATGCAGATACAAAAAGGAAAGCTGAGTCAAGGAAAGAGTGGAGAATGCTGAGTTTGCAGTGAAAGACCTGCTCTTGAGCAGAACACTATGAATGAAATGAATTAAAATAAAAAATACAGTGAACATCTTGAAAAATGTTTATTTGTTGGTTTGTTTGTTCGTACTTTATGCTCGGCCATACCGTTGATCCGATTGTGATGGGGTTTTTTTGCAAAATGTTCAGGAGATTCCCGGGATTAACATAGGCTATAAGAGAGTTGTGATACTGAACTCCTACACCCTTAAAAATAGCCCTTTGTAGTGGAAGTACAAAAAAAGTAGCTATTTGGATGTTTAAATGGCTTACGCTACCTAAACCATAACAAATACTCAAAATTAATGAACACAGAATTGAATATCTCTAAAAGCTCTACAAAAAAGTCCGCGACAGCATATGTTTATTTCTTACGGATAACTCACAATAACCATATTTGTCTTTCATTGATGCCAACAAGATCGAGACAAGTACGTAGATTTTTGTGCATGGCGGGTATTCTTTTACACATAACTCACAATAACGAATTTTGTCTTTTAGCTCATTTATGCCAAGAAAATCTAGATAAGTAAATTCCCGGGCAACACCGGGTATTCAGCATGGGGAATCTTAAAATAATTACGATATACATTTATAATTTTTCATTTTATTTACTCAACTAATCATAAGAAATACAATAATTTTTGTCTTTCAGCTCATTTATGCCAAGAACGTCAGAATGAGTAGATTCCTGGACAACGCGGAGTAAACAGCACGGGGCATCTAAAAATAATTACGATATAAATTTTTCCTCTTACTTGTGTAACTAAACATAAAACACATTAATTTTCGTATTTCAACTCATTTATGTCAAGAAGATCTTGATAAGTAGATTCCCGGGAAACGCCGGGTAATCAGCATGGGGTTTCTAAACAATGTAAATTTATAATTATTTTTCCTCTCACTTATTCAACCAAACATAAAAGCACATACATTTTCATTTATATAGGCATAGCAACGCATGCCGGGCATTGGCTAATATTTTAATATAATTCTCTTCATATAATTCCTCGCTCTAGTCATAAATAGTGTTCCATTTAATCTGCTCCTGATAGTGGTATAACAGGTATAATCAGCCTGCATCCTTATATACGGTGTATCATCAATAATAGGGTTTCCATCTCGTCCCTCGATCTGGTATTACTCTGGACAGGAGAAAGAGGCTTATTTTTAATTACAAGTTTTAGGCACTGACCTTTTTTTTTTACTTTTAGCGAATTCCGAAATAATGTAAATATGAGACTTTTCATGAAAATATTTTTGAAATCTTCATCGATCCTACCTAGTAGACATCGAAAATGACCATGATGAAAATGTATGTGCGTGTATGTTTTATATATACAGTGTATGTATATATGTATATATGTATGTATGTATGTATGTACGTATGTATGTATATTTATTTTTCTCTTAGCTCTCTTGCAATTTTTTGCTTTTTTGGAACCAAACTCGACATGTAATAACCAATTAAGAAAAGTAAGGTCTAGTAAGTTAACCAGCAAAATCAGACAATTGGTAGTAGGGATCCACCTAAAGCGAAAATAAAAAAATAGCTCTAGCCATCCGAATTTTCGATTTTTTTTGCAACGAATATCGGTATATGACATTGAAATAAAATGAAAAAGGTATTCTCCAAAAACTCAACGAAATCCGACCATTGGGAATAGGAGTTTACCAGAAAACCACAATTTAGAAATCTGTGTAACATCCCCATTGTTGTTTTCTCCCGACATAACTGGATACATACGATTTAATTTAGAAGAAAGGTATGTACATTCCGAAAACCAGAAAAATCGGGGCTATAAATATGATTTGCTGAGAAATTCGTTTAGTTTACGCAGTTCCTGTATGGAGGACATTTTCATCAGCTGTTCTTATTTACTTTGATAAAGTTAGAGGCGCTTAATTGTAAGAATCAGTTGACATTGAAACAAGATCTTGTAAATTAGTTCAGTGTTACTCCTACAGTTTATCGCTAGTGTGAGGATGCAATTGAGATATTGGCCTGAGAAGCTAACCGAGGGCGGAGTTTCGCTTCTGCATACGAAATGCATAACTGAAAAATATACCAATTCCACATAAAAGGGAGATTTGTGCAATGCGCTAACAGTTTTAAACGTAGGTTTTGACCCTATCACCTGTATACCTTCAATAAGAAACAGGCTGTGGCTCTTCGACTAAAGGGTCAGCATTCGGTTTATAGCCAGGAAAATTCATAGGATTCTGAACACCATCATAATTATACATATCATAGCTCTATTAGCCTTGTTAAGTATGAATGCCAGTGAATGGTGTGCCTTGTCTTAAAATTTCGAGTTGTTTTACAGCTGACATCATCCGGATGCTCTTCATGTCCTTGGTTGGTAAAAAAAAGTTTGTAATTCAAATTTATAAATCTTCTCCTGAGAGGCCCGGCTGATCTGGGAGTAAAAGTATCTACTAAAGTTGAGATTAAAACAAAGGAAAATATAATACAGTTGGTGTTATGTTGATACCCTTGTCTTGAACGGCATAATCATGTTTTAGGAACTACATAAGACACTTCCGTAACTCTTTCCAATGTTATATAAATGTGAAACATGTTTACAATGAGTCGGTATTCGACATCGTATCCTTGGAAACGAAACGTCTATGAAACAGAGGGCTATTTTTATACGAGAGCAATTTACGCTCTGGCTCGTGAACAGGATGTTTGTTGTTTAGTTTCTGATGGCGACACTGTGTCTACATTGAGAAATTGCGAAGATCTTGCTATGTTTCTGTGGTCTATGAACTGCAGAATTATTGATACTGTATTATCGTTCAGTAGTCTTATTAATGATAGATATTATTTATAGGTGCTATTCGAGTTGAAATATTTTAAATTCTCCGATTTATTACTTCTTTAATATTCATGTGATACGAATTTATGAAATTTATATAATTACTGAAACTTGTATTACTATAATTTTAGGTATGATTGTACATTTTTTCCAACATAACTTCTGTTTTATAGTGGATTATGGATTAAACCGTGAATTTTGGTTGTTTTTTATAAAGTCAAAAGCTGATTAACATGATCATAAAACAGAATGCTTACGAGGAAAATTGGATTTTTGTTTAAAATCGTTAGTGACCTTTTTCTGTCAACTCCCTATGTCAATTCTTAACGAAATATTGTATGTACTATTCCATATTAAAACAATTTAAGAAACCTAATCTATTTCGTATTAAAACAATTTTAGAAAAGTGTTTGATATAATATTTGGGAGATCTGAGAGTATATAGGCCTATTGATTTTATGTATATACAGATTTTCATGTTTAGGCCTACACACCTTTCTGTTCCTTAAGTTTTATATTCCTCTCCATCCACTCCATGTCTTTCAGCCCTCTTGTTCTCATCCCAGTTCTTATTTCTTGTATACACGAGTTTCGAGGTCTTCCTTTATTTCTTCTTCCAGGTGGACTGGTAATTCATTAAAACTGTACTAGAGTCCGTTTATTCAAGGTTGAAGCATGGTCTCAGATACGCAGAAGACCAGTTTCATCCCCTTGACTTGCGGGTAGTCTACGGTACAGGCATACACATTAAATTCCAAAATAGTGTACTGTCAGTCTAAAATATATTAGTTTTCACACCTTACTTCTAAAACCTCGTCTAATTTCAAGAGAGCATAAAAACTTTTTTTACATTGTTTATTATCTTGTAATTATGTTAAGAAATAAGAGCAAGAGAACTGGAGGATATGGAGCGGATGAAAACCTGTATAAAAATAAAATAATGCCTTATTTTTAATTTAAACATACAAAATATGACATAAAATACAGTTACAAAATTATAAGTAATGTTAAAAAATGTTTTATGCTTTTTTAAAAATTTGTTAAACTAAACTTGCGCGGTTTTAGAAATAAGGTGATGTTATATTGCGGTGTTAAGTGGAAGATTTCTCATATCTACAAGATCGTAGAACCGTCCAACCCCTATCTCTTCTCTATAAACTAGCACACACCATTTCCTTATCACACCACTTCTTTGGACTCTGTGATGCACATAAATTAGGCACACGATCCCTTCAGCACATTGTCTTCATCACACTACCTGTTTGTTTCAAAATCTTTTATAGTTTCTTTTGCTAGAACATTGAATTCTCTTCCAATATCAGAGACTGAGAAACTATAACTTCTTTCAGAAATAAAACTTAGTTTTCTCTATTAACTAACCGACAAAAACATCTCACTAATATCATTTTTTAACAATTAATAATTTGTTATTCATTTATTTAATAAAAACAGTATTATGATTTATCAGTATTTCTAACCTAATATCTTATTACGTTCTCTGTAATTTTTTTTTCATCTATAGTAGGTTGGAGCTGTTCTTGTGTATATATTTTTTTTATTAGGTTCAATTTTAATCATCTTGAACTTTATTGCATTATTGTATGTATGTAACCCATACGCCCCGCGTGGGTACACGGGTGCTCTCTTTCGGGAGTTTCTTAACCAAGCTAATTTAGATACGCTTAGTTACCCACACATATCAACAAGTGGTATGTGGTTAGCATATCCCCTCAATGGAACATCTAATAGGCAACTAAGGTATTACTGGATGGATGGAGGGCGGATAAATGTTGCACAGAAGCCTTTTATTCAGACTTGAGGTTCTTTTATGAACCTGAAAATTTTTTATTAAAAAAATAAATACAATCCATATCTGAACACAAGCAAACTTTATTATTGTCAAATGAACCATGGACAATAACATACTAAATTTTGGAAACAATTGGAAAGTAATTGACAATACTTTTAACAAAATTAATTTTTAATTTTTTATTTTATTTTAAATTACTTATAAAGAAATATGTCTAAAAAGTTAACCAAAGTGTCATTATGTTCAGGAAGATATGTTTAATTAGTGACATAATTTTCATACACATGACTTAAGAATAAAAGAATAAGCTGGAAAAAAAAAAAAAATGCATGCCATATTTTTAAACCAAACTGCAAGGAAATTAGTATCGGGTGCCCTTAAGGAATTCCACGCGGTACATAGTGATTATAATCATTTCCTACTCAGGGTTAATATTTTCATTACGACTAGTAACCATGATTTTGCAGAAACGGACAAGCCTCCTGATAGGGATCGTTTCCCCAAGACCCTACGTTTACCTGCGCGAGCTTTGTAGGTCATGCTTCTTCCTTTGTGAAACAGCCTCTACCAAGTGAAGTTTGCGCGCCGAGAGAGAAAATTGGAGGTAGCTTTTTAGTGAATCGAGTGGATATTCGTACAGTCGCAAATAGTTTTCCTATTGCAATTTGCAGACAGCTTGCAATTCTGTGAAATGAATTATGAAGTTTGAAAGGACTGTAGATGATCGACTATAATGTTTCATTTTCCGATTGGTGTGAGTTGGCATAGGATAATATATTTGAGGGGCGGCATACAACATAACATCATTTACCTTCATTGAAAGACACGGACATAAAATGCTTGTCCCGTGATGTGGCATTTCAAACCATGTGAATTCCTTAATTATGAGCACCAACTGACCTATATAGCAACTGTGTTCCCTCTATATTCTATTTCCGATATATCCACTCGCTGACTTGTTTCGGTCTTACAGTACACCACCATTATAAAATTCATGAATAATTTCATTTAGCTATATTTTCCAAACAAAACATTAAAATGTTTAAATTTCACAACATGTAAGATAAACTCAGCAAATTTTTATCTTACAAATGTTCAGTGTATCCTCCGGCACAATTCTAGCCTATAGTTGAGTTTGTCCCATTCTACTCCACCCAGCATGTCAGAGATAATTATCTTTTCTCAAAAAACGTTAAGTTGAAAATATATAAAACTGCTATTCTCCAGTCCTAACATTCCAAGTTCCTGTGTTTGAGCCTTTGGCATGGATTCCCTGAAGTAGTCCCCGCCCGGCCCGGAGAACCGAATGGGGGACTACTTTACCTCCGGAAAATTTTACCCCAGTAGAATCCATGTCCGCGTTTCTTGACGGTTATATTTTTACGGTGAAAGATCGTCACTCTTTCGACCAAGGTACTTTTTTCGTCTGGCTTATCACCTTCGACCAGTCCGGCATGGGTAACCCTATCGGCAGCAATGCTACCGCCGGCATAGCTCTCGGGTTCATTTATAGGCTCAATTCTGGAAATGCATGCTATTATCCCTTACAGGGACTTTTGACGCCCCAACTCCTTTCAAAAAAATCAAACAGAAGATATATAAAACTGTTATTCTACCCGTTATATTGTATGGATGCGAAACATGGACTCATACTTTAAGGGAGGAAAGAAGTGTACGAGTATTTGAGAATAAAGTTCTTAGGAACACTTTTTGACCAAAGAGAGATGAATATGCAGATGAATGAAGGAGACTATATAACAGTCAACTACTGCTCGGGACCCAGCTCCGTGTGTCTGAAAGGAATTTGCTGTCTCAACTGTTAGTACTATGAGAAGCATAGAAGTGTACCTCCTCACACTCCCCACACTACCCCCCGCAAACACACAGAGCTTGGACTCGAGCTGT